>JAODAL010058368.1:0-22133 GCA_025379985.1 Phyllomedusa bahiana
CAACACTAATTACGATGACTTGTCCTTTCTATTATACCTTGTTTTATTTGTATAGGCTTGAGTTCCTAATTACAGTTTATCATTAAGATATGTGTTATGCTAAAATTTTGTTTAATCAAAGCAAATAAACCAGAATGATTTAACACATAAAAACAAAGTTGCATTGCTTATGTTCCTGTTCATAGAATGTATCAGATGGAGAAAACGGAGTAAACTACACAAATATGCCTACCAGGATCTATCGGCTATAAATACAATGAAAACTTCAGACCCATTGTCAAGCTGAGATTGGATGGTGCTGATATTTGGTGAAATGATGCTTATTTCATAATGGTGTTTAGTTGGATTCCCAGGGCAGCAAGCAGCTTAAGCACGCCATGTGAGGAAATCAATAGATGGCGTGATGCCAATTTCTGCTACGTTATTCCTGTGGGATAAGTATATCTGATCAGAGATACCAGTGCATGGTGGCTCTGGAACACATATTGAGCACTGTTTAGAATCTGACTGTTCTTATTACAATGCTTCTTGAGGTAGAGAAATGTGTTATCATGCTGACAGACTCACAAGCTCCTTGGTAATTTACCCTGAACCGTTGCTGTATGCAAGGCTGGGCTTGCTCTTTGGGCAATCCAGGCACTGACAGAGGTCCCAGCACACTAGGTGTGCCCACATGTTAAGCTAGGAATCGTAACATATATTTTCATAGGGATCAGAGATCCAAATCCAAAGTTTGATATCAGTATTAAGAAAAAGATTCTGAATGCTTTAGACTGCCATTAGCAGAAGTTTAAGATTTACATCTTAACACGGTTCCATTTGAATTCAGTTTCTGTGGATATGAAATGAAGCAAACAATTCCGTCTGTGTTAGAAGAAATGTAATTCCTATAAAACTTCTTCCCACTTACATTTTGCAAGGTGTTTTTTAATTGTAAAGTAAGTATCAAAGACTGCATGCATTTTTTATCCACTTTTTGATACATTTTTTCCCCAAAGTAGTAGGCATATGTATAGGTTTTGATGCATTTTTATGTATTTTTTCATGTAATTTGTAATGTGAAAAATGCCAAAAAATACATAAAAAATCTATAGATTTGATGTGAAACAAACCATAAAGTTAAATGGTGCATTTTCGGTCCAACCTGAAAACAGAAAAATTCTGCTATGCTTTTAATGGACAGCATAGTTGCTCAGTGGTAAGTACTGATCTCTTGCAGCACTGTGGTCCTGGTTCAAATCCCACCATGGAAAACATCTGCAAGTAGTTTGTATGTTCTCTCGTTGTTTGTGTGGGTTTTCTCCGGGGACTACAGGTTCTTTCACACTCTGATAACATACTAATAGGTTAATCTGGAATGTAGATTTTGAGTCCCAATAAGGACAGGGGAACAATGTAAATAATGACAATCTCTGTGGAATATAATGGCATAAATACTGTCAGGGCTTTTTCTTGGGGTGGGCAGGATGGGTGACTGTCTGGGGCACCAAGTATAATAGAGATGCAGGGGCACTCAGAGCAGTCACCCACACTGCCATTGTAAACCCTAGAAATGACACTGTGGTTTTTTTGCTGGTCTCCTGGCAGAAGCGTGGTATGACTGAATATGCCAGGATGGGGTAAGAGACTGATGTGTTCTTCTTTGCATTCCCTAACTAGTTGGAAGTATGTGATAACTACATTTATCTCTGTGCCTAGACTCACCATCAGGACCAGACTGGGACAAATAACAGCTTTTGCACAAACTCCCTTCCAGCCTGCATACAATATCCACTTCCAAGTTTTCCCTTGGTTATACACCTCATCCCTTTCTAAAATAAACAACACTCTAAACACAAGCAAGTAAGTAAAAGTGGTGCAGTGAAACCCCTAATCACAGGATCAGTGACAGGTGTGCACTCGCTTTATGATCAGGAACAACTATATGTTGCCACTATACAATCACAGATATAACCTGCAATGTTGTCACCACATAGTAATCAGATCACTGGTGGTCAGGTCACCAACACATGACTGTAAATACAGAACTGATCCAACACAGAAGCCAAATAATCACTGACATCAGGGACTCATAGGAGATGTCTTCTCTGATGGTAGTTATTCTATTTTCCTTTTCTTCTCCATCTAACCCAAACCACCATGATGTCTTCTCCTGGCCACAAATCATCCCTGCAGAATTTGCAAATCAAACTTTGACTCTCTTTTCAAGCATTTCCCTACCAATTTTCACTTCTGTACAAAGTCTCCATCCATAGTGCCCTGAACTGTACTTTTGATGCCCCACACAGTAATTGTACCCCAAACAGTGAAAATGCCCCCAGCAGATTAAAGGGACCGCATTTGTGCCACCAACAGGCAAGTACACACCTCATATAGTAGGCAGTCTCCCAAAGTAGGCAGGTTGATAGGTAGACCTGCCTTTTAGGAATGTTAGACCCTAAAAATTAGTAAGTCAGATAAGTGTCAAACTCTTCATATTAAGTAGGTAAATTTCCCCTTTGGTATAGTGGTATTTAAACCCCCTTTAGGTGGGTAAGCCACCCATTAGATAGATATATAGACAGGTAGGCTCCCATTATGTAGATTTACAGACCCCTTAGTAGGTAGATAAGTAAATAGGCCTCCCACAGTAGGTAGGTATATAGGAACCCTCATATTTATGAATATAGACCCCCTCAGTAAGTTTACAGATCCACTCAGTAGGTTATGACGTATGTAGTCCCCAATTAAGTAGCTCCTCAGTGGGTAGGTATATAGGCCTCCTCAGTAGGTAGATAAGTATAAAGGTCCCCACAGGTAGGGAGCTATATAATTCTTCATTCGGTACATATATATAGTAGACCCTCTCAGTAAGTAAGTAAGATATCTGGTCCTTTCAGTAGCTAGGTAGATGGGGTCCCCTAGTAAATAGGATGATATATAGGGTCTACCGAGTAGGGACATAGGTATATAAGGCTCCCAAATAAGTTACCCCATTATAAATAAAAATAGAAAACTCACCTCTCCACACTCCCCCGTGTGTCTGTTTGCCCTAGGCTCCAAGTTGGGTGCTATAGGCTTGGACCATAGGACAGGAAGCAGTGCAGGCAGCATAATGTCACTTCATTGTGTTGCCTGCACAGTGACATACAACAGGGGCAGGAAGCACATATCACTCTCTGCTCAACCATACATCTCAATTGAATGCATGTTGCAAGGCCACACATACAATTAGGACAACATATATGGTAGAAAGAGTAAGCTGAAGCCTGTTCTTTCTACCAATTCTTTGAAACAAGGGGGCAGCAGAAGCCCCCTTTTACCGTTGCGGGCCCTATGGTAGTATAGTTTAAACTGCCCTTTTGGGGGCCCCCTTGTCCCCATGGTTGTTGGTGCAAGGAGCCCATTGCTCCACCATAGTTTTCATTGTATGTGTGCCCCCAAAAATCATTGTGTGTCCCCGAAAACATTGCGAAATCGGGGGCCATCTGGAGGATACAAGCAGAGCCAGCACAGAGGCCAAGACCCCGGCGGGCCACCAGGAATCTCCCCAGTTGGGCAGATTGCCGTTGGCTGTCCCCCCCCCCTGTTGTTGTTTTCTGGATAGGTGTTGTGATCAGGCTGCAGAGTAAAGTTAAAAAAAAATCATCTGGGGCCTGTACTAAAAAAGTTTTTGGGTCGTATTTAGGGTGGGGGCAGACATTTTCTACCCAACATGAAAGTTATTATGGCTCTGTCCAGCATAAATGAAAAAAGAAATTTTATTTTTTTTACTAATTTTCTCAAGTAGACGACTAAAAGTTCAAATAATTAAAAAAAAAAAAACAACTACGTATTTTCTCGCCTTCTTCAAAACAAGCAAATGTGTAAATTTGTCTGCTTGCATGCAGCTATTTTTTTTATTAATAAAAAAATTGTAATAATTTTAAACCCGGGCATTAAAAATTCGCCATGAAAGTCTTTCAAGCCAAATGTTTTTTATTAATGTTCATTTTTCCTAGGTTTTGTAAAACCGTGAACAAAACCGTCACAATTATTTCAAAGTTTTGAAAACCCTAGGCAGAAGCAGTATCACATTAGCAGCAATTTTACGCAGCAAATTTTAAGCATTTTAAATGGTTTAAAAAAATAACGAAGGAATGAGTTCAAATTGGAAACCCCTGTTTCCGGAAATCTCTTTAAAGGGGCCCTCATGAGCAGCTTCCTTACTTCACTGACTCGGTTAATAGCGGTTTCCTCAATATTCAAGCAGACTGCAGTACAGCAGAATGTGAATCAGGGCTCAGAAGTACAGTACATGGTAAATATATTATACATTAGCGTAAATTTTCTTTTAAGTAACAGTTTGTAAGCAGTTAGGGATGAACTGCACATGGCTGCCCCCAGTTTACACATGATTACGTCTGGGCTGAGATTTCTGTCACAGACAATGGATACAATTTACTGGGTCATTAAGAATGTTGTGTAAATGGATAATGGATATGACCATTTTGTGCAGTTCATTTTAGCTATAAATTCTTTGCACCTGAAAAGTTTTTATTTTCTTTTGTAAAAGATTGCAGTCATAAAACTTCTTACTGCTGGTCAAAGAGTTTTAATCACATTTGAGAACTATAGACCAGATAAATGTTGAAGGAAAACTGTAGTATCCCATGTCAGTCTATGATTACTTTAGTTTCATGTTTATGAGGCTGTATAATAGAAGAGTCGACTGAATCAAATTATACACAATATATAATTTTGCTGTTGTGTTTCCTTCTATGATATATTTAGTCCAGAATGAGTTTTGATGTTGGTAGTTTAAAACTCTAGATTAGCCAGCCTAGAAAGCCTTTATTTTTATAGAGCACATATGATTTTCTACTGTGCAGAAGAGGTTTGCAAGCTCTGTGTAATTGTCTTGTTTTACTGGAAAAGTGGAAAAAGAGAATAATTGATTGTGTGGACATTCTGGCTATGAGATAGACTACAATAATCACCACTTGGTTGGGGTATTGGGAACATCACCTCCATTTAGATGCTAAGGGCCTCATGTATTAAAACTATCCAGGTGTAAGACTTTCTTTGTTGCCTTTAGCAACCAATCAGTTACTCTTCTATTTCATATAGTCAGTAGCGGAACTACTGCCATAGCAGCCATTGCGACTGCTACGGGGCCCTCCTCCCCTTTCTTCTGTGTGGACACTGTGCAGCTGTATAAGGGCCCCCTGCCCTCAGTGTCTGTGCACAGTCGGGACGGTGAAGGAGGGGTGCCTGCACTGCCGGGCTGAGAGCAGGACACTGTTGCTGCTGCCATCAGTACCCCCCTTCCTCAACCTGTGTCTTCGGGAGACTTCTGGACTGCATGAGGTAGATGGCTGCACTGCATACAGGTAAGTGTGACTGTAAATATGTGTGTAGGGTGTCTGTAATGTATGTATGAATAGATCTCTGTGGGTAGATGTGTGTATGTACTTAAGTGACCAGTATTCAGTGCAGTGTAAATGTAACGGCTCGTGCTGCAGTCTGACTCACAGACCACAGGCACGTAAGTTACCGGCTGCTGGTCTTCCCCGCGCTGTTCCCAGGGCTGCTGTTTGCTCCTGGCTCCTGCCTGTCCTGTGCTCATTTGCTCCTGTCCTGCTTCCTCCTCAGCAGGTACGCTCCTCTGCATCTTCCTCCCCACGTCGGTTCCCTGGATTTAAAGTCCCAGCGCACAACAGGTAATTGTACTCCTCCAATCCATTTTTTGCAGGAACTTTTTAAGGATGCCATTTCCTGCTCTCCACACCCAGTTGTTGGTGTCCTTTTCTTGAGTTTGGTTCGTGCAAACGGCTCACTCATCTTCTCTGCTATTGTCTGCATTCGTTTTGCTACCTGTCTGACCTCCATCTGCCTCTCTGCATTCTGACCTGTTCCGTGCCTACCACTTCGGCTGTCATGGCTGTCGAGGGTAGCGACCTGGGGATTTCCTTGAAGCAAGGTCCTTCCCGCTTTGCGGCGGGCACCGGTGAAGACAAGGGGCCCCTTAGACTCCGCTCCTCGGCGCAGGCTATGCCAACTCCACACGGTGACCAGTGGATCCACCATCCTCTCCTCCAATCAGCGTGACAGTAAAGATGCAAATGAATATATTGTGTAAACAATCAAAGTCCTCTAATATCAGTAATACCAGTACGTGTGTGGGATGTGACTGGCGTGTGCAGGATGTGACTAGCGTGTATGTGGCATGTGCGGTATGTGACTGGCGTGTGAGTGGTGTGTGCGGGGTGTGACTGCAATGTGCAGGGTGTGACTGCCATGTGAGTGGCGTGTGCGGGATGTGTGTAGTGTGTGTCCAGTGTGTGTGGGATGTGACTGGTGTGTGACTGCTGTGTGCGGGATGGGACTGGCATGTGACTGACGTGTGCAGGATGTGACTTGCATGTGTGGGATGTGACTGCCGTGTGCGGGATGTGACAGGCGTGTGACCAGTGAGTGCAGGATGTGACTGGCGTGTGACTGCAGTGTGATGAATGTAACTGGTGTGTAAGGATTTGACTGCCGTGTGAGTGGCATGTGCAGGATGTGTCTGGTGTACACTATATTTTCAGTCTTGACGGAAGAGGTGATCATTTTTTTTTTTCCACGGACAGGGGGTGGCAGTCGTTGAAAAGTTTGCTATGGGGCCCTGCCATTTCTAGTTACGTCCTTGCATATAGTGCTCTGAAAAAATGAAAAGGAAGTTCTGATTGGTTGCTATGGGAAACAAATAAAGTCTTAGACCTAGACCATTTTCATACAGGCCCTCTTAGTTTTTATAATGGTTCCACATTTTAAATGCCAGGCCACATTCCAGAAGAAAAACTGCGAAATATCTTCAAATCCAATCTGTGATATGTACTTATGTGAGATGTCCTATGTGAAGTATCCCTCTTAGCAGATGTTTTCTGCAGTGTCTGAAAAATGTTCTCCAGTGGTCTTTTGCTCTCTACCCTGTTTTAAAAGGGTTGTCCAGTTTCAAGTTTTATGTCAAATTGGTACTGGTAGAAAATTAAAAGGTGATACTTACCTGCCCACTCCTCTCCATTCTGCATCTACCGATGTAGAGTGTTGCCTCTACTGATGTTCTGTGCAGGTCTTCTGTTGTGTTCCCGGTCCCCGTCCTAGATTGTCACTGCTGCCATGCGACATTACCATTTGAAAGTAAACTCTCCGAAAGATAACATTGGGAAAAGAAACATAACATCTGCAGGGAGTCAGTGGCTGCAGAGCAAACAAACTGACAGGGACTTGAAAAGACAAGCAGGAGAAACAGGGCTGATATGCAGCAGACTGGAGAGTTGAAGGGGTTTTACCATAAGGTAAAATCCCCCGTACTGGTCACTCAGAGCTAGCTGCCAACCAACCGTGCATGTGAATGAAGAGGGCGGAGATTTTTGCTGCGATTTCTGCAGTGATTTTTGTGTTGAAATGTACAGCATTAATTGCTGTCCCTTCCTGCACAAAAATCGCATTAAAAAAACGCATTTAATACACCAAAAACGTACTGTGTGAAAGCACCCTAAGAATCTCCAAGACTTCAAACACAATTATTGATTACTCACTTTTAACACCTTTTTAAACAATTAAAAAAAAAACTGAAAAAGCTGAAAATAAAGTGCTATGCAGTACTGCATTTGAAAAAAATGCACCAAAATAGCACCAAAAACACCACAAAACACTGCAAAATTGCATCGTTTGTTATATGACACTTCGTAAACAACGTTTTGATTGGTTTGTTTGTTTGTACATAATTGACACTGCTTTTGTGATGTTTGAAAAAAGTTTTTTTCAAACTTCAAAAATAGTGACCTAAGGTTATGTTTACACGGCGTGTTGTATCTGATTTTGGATCCGTTTTTAAATGCGTGTTTGGATCCGTGTTTTGGACCCAAACACGCATCTAACAATGTGCAATGTGTTTTACATTGCTTGGAATGTAAAACACACATCGCCATTCAGACAAGTGATTGTCAATGTGTGTTTACATGCATCTTTGTGATGAGTCTTTCGGATTCGTTCAAAGAATTGACATGTCAATTCTGGATCCGAAAGATGCAGCAGGCACCCTATTTAAAACTATAGGATGCATTACTGTTGCAGCCAAGACACAGTCAAACACAAATGGACAAATTGTGCTCAAATGTCAATATTTTGTGTGGCCACCATTATTATCCAGCACTGCCTTAACTCTCATGTGCATTGTGTTCATGTGTTAATCTTTGAAAATAACATCGGTGTTCAATAAAGCATGAAGTTAAATTTGGCCAATTGTTTAAGCAAAGTATAACAATTTTGCAATACAATCTTGAATTACAAAATGTATACAATAACCATAACATGGGGAAATTAGACAGTAGACAAGACACACAGGGAAACGGACAAGAATTGAGGAAATATTATAAACAAAAACATACATATGTCAAGCATTGGAGTGGGGTATTCAAAGTCATACACCCCTAACAGTCACATATGTGTCCCATGGCGACCATAATAGAAGTAGTCTAGCCTATTGTTAATGGACGACGTAAGGAAATCCGTATTTCTCACATCTTGGAGTCTTCTATACAAATCCAATATAACTGGCGCTGTTGCGCATTTCCAAAAATAAGAGATTAGGCATCTAGCAGTGGTGAGAACATTCAAAATCATTTTCATTACTGGCTTTTTGAGTGGGATGGGCACTACATTAAGTAAAAGGCAAAGAGTGTCTATAGGAAGATCAATCCCTATCATATCCAAGACCAAACCCTTAACCACCAACCTAAACTGCTGAATTATGGGGCATAACTAAAATATATGGTAGACATTACCCTCCCTGGCTCCACATCTCCAGCAAGTGTCTGGGATAGTTAGGTTCAATTTTTGTAGGGGTGTGGTGCCATAACATTAATATTTTAATTAATTTTTCTTTATAAATGGTGCAGGATGATGTTTGAGAAGCCCTCTTCCAAATGAGCTTCCATGTCTCTGGAGTGAGGGATTTATTCAGATAGCTTTCCCATTCAACCATGTAGTAATGTCGTTGGAATTCATTAGAAGTGGGAGTTAACAGTATTGAATAAATATCAGATATCAATAGCGTTGATTTAACTGTTCTAGAAAAGTTAAGTTCTAGTAGAACTTCTTGAATTTTTAGAACTCGAAAGAAACTGAACATTTTACTATTCGTTCGAGCAAAGCTCTAGTTCTAGTTCAGTTCGACACCCCAGTTTCAGTTTAGTTTTCAGAGGCTTTCTGCACTTTTGGCAGCTATCCAATCACCTTTCTGCACTTTTGGTGGCCATCCAATCAGTGCAGAGCACAGAGAAGCTGCTAAAATCACATGACCATGTAATATATATTTCACTGTATTGCCTTGTGAACGCCATTTTCAGCTCACCCTCTGTAATGTACAGACTGTTCTTAGTTAGATAGCACTTTCCTCTCCATAGTCATCAATAGTTAGGGAGTTTTGTAATGCTGTCTGCATCTTTCCCACACCCTGAAGCTGTTATTTGGCGACATTTGCAGGCTCAAATAACGCCTAACTATTCTATACATGGATATATATTATACAGAGTGTTTGGATTTGCTAAATCATACTCAGTGCCCAAAAGTTCAGTTTTTGCAGTTTTGGTGGTTCAGTAATTGTATAACACACCGTCTCCAAATTTCTATGTGTCAAAGGGGCTTTTGGGCCCCTCAGGATGTAGATGCCCATAGCATTTACTACCGCTGCACCTCCTATAGCTGCTCCCCTGCTTGCAAGCTGTCTTTATCTTTTCAGTTAGCCATTGAAAGGAATTAAGTATTTTAGCCTGGGAGTTTTTTCTGTCACTCTTAGGCTATGTTCACACGGCTTATTTCGGGGCGTATTTACGGACGTAATTTCGTCCGCAAATACATCCTGAAATACGTTTCAAATAATGAACAATTAGATTAGCATTGAATCCAATGTAAAATACGCCTCGACGTTCACACGAGGCGTATTTTCACGACGTATTTACAGGCGTAAATACGTCCGTAAATACGATCAAAAAATTAAGTCCCTTGTCACTTATTGAGGCGTATTTCGCAGCGTAAATCCCCATAGTAAAGAATGGGGATTGTATTTACGACGCGAAATACGCGCCACACTTTGTGACACGTATTTGAAACGTATTTTGGGACGTATTTGAGGACGTAAATACGTCCGTAAATAAGCCCCGAAATAAGCCGTGTGAACATAGCCTAAGAATTAAATTTTCTTCACTAAGTTGTTCCACGTATCCAGTTTACTGTTATGGATGGTAATTACAGCTTCTCCTCACCTGTATAGGTATAAAAATTAACTAGATATCTTCTCCCATTGACTTCAATGAAGTTCGAATTTGAGTTCTAGTTCGAATAGAACCTTGAACGGAACACACTAAAGTTCGAGGTTCTATTCGAACTAGAACTTTTTACTGCTCGCTCATACTGGCAGTGATTAGGTAAAGCAAACGTAAATTGCAGAGAAGAGAACAGCAGCATTGTCCTTGTTTTGTGATCTACAAGATCCGCAAACTTAAATAATCTATTATCAAACCATGGTTTCATGGATGGGATACCCATACCCACAAGCGGAGTGGGTTGAACAAGAAAGAAGTCATAGCAGAGGATGATGAACACATTCAAAGCCTTTCTAGTCAGACCCATAGGTCCTAATAAAGACCCTTTTATACTGATGTGGGAAGTAAACCATAGTAAAGAATTCAGATGAATTGGCGCCAGCCATAGTTTCTCTGTCTCCGCCTATTAAGAAAGGGCAAAAAGGGAGGACCAAGCTGGAATCCTTCGTAATAATAAGGTGCCATGTTTAACTTCCAGTGACCAGCATGATAGAGTGCGGGAGAGATAAAACCTAATTTAACATATCTATTTCCCATTCACAACTGAGACCTTTATAACACTAAAGAGTCACATGACACTGTGTAGGGAAAATGGCAAATTGGGCACAGTTTGTCCATTTTCACTTAGGAGTATACTCATTTTGTAAGCGGTTTAGACATTGATGGCTGTGTGTTGAGTTATTTTTAGGGCATATATACAGTGTTGTGCCATGAAAAGATATCATGCAGTATTTACAAAATTATGAGGGATGTACTCACTTTTGTGAGATACTGTAAATATTTAGGTGGTCCTTCACTTTAGGCAGGCATAAAGGATGGTAGACTCCCAGATGTTAGTAAGGTAGACCCTGAATTAGGATGGTATAGTGGCCTCCTAGTGTCCACCAGTTAGGTAAGTTGTTAACCCCTTATTAGGAAGGCAGATACGTAGTCAGAACCCTATTAGATAACTAACCACATCAGGTAGTTAACCCACTTTATTCATACAGCTATGTTGAGTCCCTATTAGGCGTGTTAGAAGATAAAGGGAGATCCATGGGACCAAATGAAGCCACAGAGACAGGCAGAAGATCACAAATACTCCTCTTCACCATGAACTTACAGCACATACTGTGTAATACCTTTAGCAGATGCATATGAGCCACACCTAAAACCATGCTCAAGCCTGTCATCAGACCAGGTCATATCTCTAATCATGCCCAAACACATCCATTCATGCCCAGCTTCCTGCAGAAGACCTGTGGCAAAGCAACAGTGGCATTGCTAGGGACTAGATTTATTTACTCAAAAATAATATACTTGATATAAATAATGCAAACAAATAACTATCAAAACATTTCTATAGATAATACCACTAAATAATAGTCATACACTTACCAAATAATACCGCTATTCAAGGAACAAATATCACCATGCTGTTATTAAACAAAACCAGTATATCAAGACCAATATTATAACTGATACCACAATGCAAGTATTGTCATACTGTTTCCAAATATTTCTGCCATACAGTGACCATATGGTGGTAGGTACCGGTTGTACACAGATACTCTGAATAAATGTAATTGATTGCAGTGCAGTTGCATCCAATGTCTCATAGGAGATGATTTCTTGATAAGTTGTTCTCTTTCCTTTTCGTCTTCATCCGGTCTAAGACCGTCATGATGATTTTCCATTCACCATGGCCATGACTCGTCCCCTTGGAGATTGTGATATGGCTGTGACCTGTATTATTAGAATCCTATACTGCGTAGCCTGAACTCTGACCCCTATACCTACAGAAGATCAGCTTCAGCACTCTAAACATAATAAATCGTTGCTGCATTTTTTATGGAGAGCCCAGCTGCTGCTGGACAGCCAGCTCTCCACTCCCACAGCTGCACAATTTGTGTCAAGCCACACATTCTGTATGGTCATTTTAAAACAGCCATTCAGTGTTAAATGACCTACCGGATATTAAAAATGAACAGGCAGTCATCATCTAGTTAAATAAATTAGTCCAATACTGCTCAAACATAGTCCAGTGGGCCCAACAAAGTCCTATTAGTCTCATGCAGTCCAAAATGAAAGCTTACAGAAAATGGGACATTACTTACTCAAAAAAACACTCCAATTCTTTAGGGCTTGTTAACAGCTCAATGGCTGAACAAACATGAACCCAGGAGCTAGCAACTTTGCCATTTATGCTGACTGGGAAAAAGATCACATGTGCAGCTAATTGCTAAAGCAAGATGAAAAACTGCACACCATTTTTAACACCTATTTACACCAGCATGCAGAAAAGCCGCAGTATAATGCATGGGGAGATTGCACAGATGCAAAGTAACCAATGAAACAATCACTCATACAACCTCAGGGCATGAGGGAGGTGATTGCCGGTACTACAATTGCATATAATAAGGCGATACAAAAGTGTGCCATAAATATAGATACGTGTGGTACACAATGCTGGCCTACAACCTATTAGTGACACCCATACTATTAGATCAGGCGGGCTGCCCAGCATTTTCTAAGTGTCCAACACAACACTGGCACACTCTGCTCCCCAGCACTGTTGGGCAAATAAAAAAGGGGGCAAAATGAAAGCTTAAAAAATAAAAAAACAATGCCCAGCATTTGTCTGACAGCTATCTAAACTGCTTGGGCAGCTGTACTCTGACTCACCATAAGAGGGTGTAAGAACCGAAAATGCCTATGGCAACATTAATTGTTAAGATGGCCCTGCAAATAGGCAACTAGTACGCAAACCCATGTTATTGGATAGGTGCCCCATTATGCATCTAAGTACATAGGCCCCTATTACGAAGATAAGCCTATGGTAGGTAAACAATAGGCAAGGCCCCAAGTAGATAGGCAGGTAAGTAAGGCCCCAGGTAGGTAAGTAGGTAGACAGGAAAGATCCTAGATAAATAGATAGGTGAGGCCATTGATAGGTAGGCAGGCAAGGCTCCAGGTAGATGTCAATTGGGTACATAGATAGACAAGCAAGGACCTATGTTGTCTAGCTGGATAAGTTCTCAGGTAGGTAGGTATGGAGGCAAAGCCCCAGGTAAATAAGTAGGTAGACAGACAAGGCCCTAATTAGGTAGGAATGCAAGAATCCAGGTAAATAGGTAGGTAATAGGTAGAGAGGCAAGAACCTAGGTATATAGGTAAGCAGGAAAGGCCCTAGGTATATAGCCCATCCTTTTTAATAGGGTCCCCTTTAGTTCAGTTAAACTTACCTCTCTTTGCTCCCCAGATGGGTTTGAGAATTCTGTGGAGGAGCAGAGTAAAGTTATGATGTCATCATGCTGCTTGTGTCTGGACGCTTTCCTGACATCTTATAGGCTGTGGCCTACAAAGCTAGGTGCAGGCATCATGACACTATTCTTCAAGTGAATGATGCTAAACTTACTACATAAAACCCATGCACTGATACGGCATTTTTAAAATCTTTTAAAATTTTGGGCAACCTCTTTGAGGCTGGGTTCACAAAGTGTTTTGTGATGCATATTTTGCAGCATTACTAAGTAAGCCAAAACCATAATGAAACCTACAGAGAGAAAAGGTATCATTGAAAGGCTTGTACCTTTTCTATGTTTTGGAACAATTCCTGGTTTCGGCTTACAAATACTGCTGCAAAACATAAATAAAAAGCACTATGTGAACCCAGTTTAAATGTGTGTATTCAAAAATCCTATGGATAAAAAGTAAGCATGCGTTTTGAAATTCAATACTTCTTGATAGTTCACTTGCAGCATTGTTGAGGCATGAAGCTCCTTCTACCTCTTTGCATAGAAATGTCATTATTTCTAATTATTTTTAAGCCCTTGGCTTCTCCAATGAGTGAAGATCATAAGAGACCTGGGGTTAACCAGGTTTTCTTTTGTGTTCCCATTATAGTGGACATCCATCCTAGATTTTTACACGTAACAGCTTTCAGCATTCAAGATGCCACTTTTCTGTTTCTTAATGATAAGACATAAAATATATAGCAGGTCATAATGAGCATCATTTCTGTGGATTAAGAAGCTGTCTTACAGCGCACAACAGCAATCATTAATTTGAAAAGATGAGGACTACAGTGTAGAAGAAAATATGCTGATCTCCTGCAAGCCTCTGTATGTGTGTTTGCCTTGAAGTCCCTTTCTGCTCAAACATCTGGAAGATAATGTGGTAAATTAAAAAAGTAGACACTTTAATATACCAATGGGTAATCCTCCACTCAGAAATGGCACAAAGCCAGCTCATCGTGCAGTTTATATGGCAGGTTGCCATCAGGCTTTTAGACTTAACCTTTTTGCTGCTGTAGCACAATCTGTGATAAACCAAAGCACATTTATATCTGTATGGTTATATAGAAACAGCACAGTAGCCTCTGCACATATCCAGTATAGTGAGACAACTGAATTTAAAGGGATATTGCAGTTTTATCAAACAAAGGTTATTCCTTGTATAATAAAAAGCTGTCCATCATATGACTTGGAGAGATTGCTATCCCCTGGAAGTAAACAATCAAGTACAAAAATGCATGCCCTTGTTATTAAGACTTTATCATCCGGATTTACTGTTCTGAGAATCAAAAGGAACATTCACAAACACATTGTGCATCAAATCTAAAGTACTTTATAATATAATATAATGTCTGTTTTGGTCATTACATGTATTATCCATGAAATAAAAATGCTAGCACTGTTATTTCTTGATAAACTATGTCAAGGGGGGTGGGGCATCCACTGGATCACCGCAAGAGATGACTCGAACCACACCAGGGAGTGGAGTGAAAGGAGCCCCCCGGTACTCCAACGCAGTAGTCAGGGAAAAGGCATAGTCATCGTCAAGTCACAGGAAGAGAGGTCAGGGCAGGCGGCAGGAAGAGACATAATTGGGTCACAGGCAGAGAGATCAGGGAAAGCTGCAGGCAGAGAATAGTCCATAAATGTAGGTGTCAATGCCGGGAAACACAATAAACAAGGCATGAGGTAAATGCAAACTGTGGGATACCAACCAACTGGCAAGGAAGTCAGGGGGAAGTGTCCTAATAAAGTAGGAGGTGTGAGATGATTGGGTGGCAAGAGTGCACTGGCCCTTTAAATCTTAAAGAGTCAATGCATGTGTGCCCTAGGTGATGAGTACGCACGTGGCCCCTGGGAGCTGAAACAGCGATTAGAGCAGGAATAGGAAGAGGAGAGTGTCGGGCGGAATGGTGGCAGGAGACACAAATGCATCCATGGTCTATAGCGCGGACTGCAGCGCACATTGTGACTAATTATACCACTCCCATTATCAATTAGGTATGTTCCTACAAAATTTGACACTGATAACACTGAACAGACAGTATCAGGGTGTGAAGGAGCATATCCCAGCAGTTATCACTGTACTCATATATATTCAGAAGGAATTACACCAGAATGGCACAGCATATGCAGTGCAGCGCATACGTTTTAGATAGGTGTAAAAAAAATGCTAAAAATTAAGAATGTTTTCACAAATAGAATTGTTAATTGTTTATTCTTGTCAAGTAACAAAGTGAAAAATAAACAAACAAAAGAGAAATCAAAATCAACTCAATATATTGAGTTGAGACTCAGTCGGTCAAAAGCATATTGAGGATTTGTTACATCCAATAAAGGGCGCTTAAGCTTCTTAGCTACTTTCCCATAATGCCTTGTGATATGCAGATGCTTAGTAGAGGGCAAAAAGGCAATTCAAAACTCAACACACCATTTTAGTGCTCCCCCAAGGAGAGATGTTCCCCTTTCTGAGCCACTCATTGCCTCCCACCCAGTCAGCCGGTACCGCTCTGCTCTGCACTGATGAGGGGCAAAACCCCGAAACAGCTGCTGTATGCAGATGAATGATACTGGCTTGGCTAATGACTGAAAATCTTCATGATCTGTTAACTGTACAAGACATTTTATCACATTTTGCACTAAAAACCTGCAAAAAAACAAAAAATGTCCAAAATGTCATTCATCAGGATCAGTTCGTGTATTAGATACTCTCCAAATGTAAAGAACTATACCCATATCACTCAACAGTACTTGATAAAAATTACTGCTTTACATGTCAGGGCATTGTTATATTAAAAGGCAAAAAAGCTGAAACTTATCAAGAGAATATAAAAATTATATAAAGTGTCATAATAAAAAATGTACTTCATGATACAGAATAAAAGTAAATAACTATTTCTTACTGCAAGTATGCCATTTTAATCCCTTGGTAGGCAGGGCAACAGAGGCCATGCATGTCTTAAGTTCAAAATGTGAGGAATTGTATTTGACCACATAAGGAGGTGCTGTGGCAGGCTGTAGTAATGTTGTAGTAGACCAGGTTGCAGTAGACCCTATTAAGCTCTATAATAATAAAATATTAATTGAAAAGAACTCTATTTGAAAACAATTTTTAGCTAACCATCCATATTGTCAGGCTCGAACTGGCCCACAGGGAAATAGGGGAAACCCCCAGTGGGCCCTTGAGCATGGTGGACAAGTTGTGTTTTAACTGAATGCATATCCTCAGAAGAGGCAAAAAAAGCATAGAAAGAGAGGCAGAAAGCAAGAAGCAAAGTATAGGAGGCATGTACAGTCATTTACAGTAGCTGTAGGGTGGGCCCCTAAAATAAACTCCACAGGTTTGCCCAGAAACAGCTGAACTGGTGGGCCCCTAAAATCAACTCCACCTGTGGGCCCTAGGCACCTTAGTCCAATTCTGCATATTGTAATGGAAAGGTAATAAAAAAATTAACACACGTGTGAATAGCACACTTTAAAATCCTGAAATGAACAGATATCTTAAATATTTCTAATAATTCATAGGTCAAACCAAAATATTTAAACCTCCAATACAAAAACTGAATTACTCCCATTAAAAATAATTTCCTTTTTATTGAAATCACATTTAACCTTGAATATTTTTTTTTTTACCTTCAAAGTAGGTTAGGTTAAGTATGTGCTAATTAATGTCTTAAAGGGGTTTTCTCAATACGAAGATCATAGTTCAAAAGGAGGGGACCAAAAATCTAAGCATGTCTGTTCTTTGTTACCATAAGCAAAGTGCTATGGTTTAGGAGAACGGGCTATTTGTTTAGTGCTTGGGAACAAAGTGAGAGCTACGGTCAGGTTACGCCCAGGTCCCACCCCCGGTTGTAATCGGAAACGCGTGTGTGAAAACAGGTCGCGGTCGGGGGACATTTGCACGAACGAGAAAGAGAGAGTGAGAGAGCTTGGCCACTGACAGAAATCAGTGGTAGGTGAGACGTATGCGTGCGGGGAGAGGTTGGACACTGACAGAAATCAGTGGTAGGTGAGACGTATGCGTGCGGGGTGAGGTTGGTCACAGACAGCAAGCAGTGGTAGGTGAGACTTATGCGTGTGGGATGAGGTTGGTCACTAACAGCAAACAGTGGTAGGTGAGAAGTTTGTGTGCGGGGTGAGGTTGGTCACTGACAGCAAGCAGTGGTAGGTTAGACGTATACGTGTGGGGTGAGTTTGGTCACTGACAGCAATCAGTGGTAGGTGAGACGTATGCGTGCGGGGGGAGGTTGGTCACTGACAGCAAGCAGTGGTAGGTGAGACGTATGCATGCGGGGTGACGTTGGTCACTGACAGCAATCAGTGGTAGGGGAGACGTATGCGTGCGGGGTGAGGTTGGTCACTGACAGCATGCAGTGGTAGGTGAGACATATACTTGCAGGGTGAGGTTGGTCACTGACAGCAATCAGTGGTAGGTGAGACGTATGCGTGCGGGGTGAGGTTGGTCACTGACAGCAAGCAGTGGTAGGTGAGACGTATACGTGCGAGGTGAGGTTAGTCACTGACAGCAATCAGTGGTAGGTGAGACGGATGCGTGCAGGATCAGGTTGGTCACTGACAGCAAGCAGTGGTAGGTGAGACATATGCGTGCGGGGTGAGGTTGGTCACTGACAGCAATCAGTGTAGGTGAGACATATGCGTGCGGGGTGAGTTGGTCACTGACAGCAATCAGTGGTATGAGCGGCGTATGCGTGCGGGGAGAGGTTTGTCACTGACAGCGATCAGTGGTATGTGAGACGCATGCGTGCGGGGTGAGGTTGGTCACTGACAGCGATCAGAGGTCCTGCAGCAGAGAGAGAGATGAAGCCCAGTCCCATGTATACACAAACATGTAAAGTGTATAGTTTTGTCTGTAGAGTTTAGAGGTGTAATAATCTGCTGGATATATCACTGTGTGAGAGAGACAGAGAAAAAAAATCACCCATCTTTCCGAGAGTCCTGAATGTCAAATGCCCATTCTATTTACAAAGTATGTAGATAGATCGAGAAAAGTATATCTACACTATGGAGTTACACTTAGCTTTACACAACCAAATACAGCTGAGAACCATTCCCTTCACCCAGCTCACACAGAATGAATTATCATGTGCACACTTTGGGGCTTGTCTGCAGAGAGAGAAGATACGCCCTGCTGGTTGGAGAAACACACCCCACCATTTCAGAAGCTCTAATTAGCAACCAGTATAAACAGCTGCCAAATGATGAAACGAGAATATCCCTTTAAGAGATGTTTCCAGTGGTTGTAGCTCTGTTCTGTTCTTAATGCAAAAAAGAATGTATGACCAGGTGCACTCCAAGCTTTGGCGTCAAAAATTAGATTCGGTGACTTCGCTGAATTTCCCGACAAAATTTGTTTCGGACCGAATTACTTTGGGACGAATCGCATTAAAAACAGCTATTTCCAGGCTGCACAGAGCATGCAGGGTGCTGTAGAACGTTGTGCCATGCTTAAATATGCAGAGGGAGCCTGGTTTGGTCTTCATACAATGTTGTGTTTTAGCATGACACACATATGACTGCCGCCGCTCTTAGAATCACTTCACTATAAAATTCCCTTGGCACTTAAGAGGGCAAAACTGACTAAAAAACTAAAGTGGGAATGTAGCCTGATAAAGGTCAGAGAGTGGGGCTCAGGTGGCAACATCAGTGACAGAGTGTGGAGGTGACGGCAGCAGCCACAGCAGCATGAGGTCAGAGAGTGGCACAATGACATTCTGGAGGTGGCAAAAACAGGAGTAGGCCACAGAGTGGCACAATGACACAGTGTGTAGGTTACAGCAGCAGCCACAGCAGCAGCATGAGGTCAGAGAGTGGCACAATGACATTCTGGAGGCGGCAAAAACAGGAGTAGGACACAGAGTGGCACAATGACACAGTGTGGAGGTCATGGCAGCAGCCACAGCAGCAGCATGAGGTCAGGCAGTGGCACAATGACATTCTGGAGGTGGCAAAACAGTAGTAGGCCACAGAGTGGCACAATGACAGAGAGTGGAGGTGACGGCAGCAGAAGCATGAGGTCAGAGAGTGGCACAATGACACAGTGTGGAGGGCACGGCAGCAGCCACAGCAGCAGCATGAGGTCAGGCAGTGGCACAATGACATTCTGGAGGTGACAAAACAGTAGTAGGCCACAGAGTGGCACAATGACAGAGAGTGGAGGTCACGGCAGCAGCACAATGAGGTCAGAGACTGGCACAATGACACAGTGCGGAAGTCACGGCAGCAGCCACAGCAGCAGCATGAGGTCAGGCAGTGACTCAATGACATTCTGGAGGTGGCAAAACAGTAGTAGGCCACAGAGTGGCACAATGACAGAGAGTGGAGGTCATGGCAGCAGCAGCATGAGGTCAGAGAGTGGCACAATGAAATTCTGGAGGTGGCAAAAACAGGAGTAGGCCACAGAGTGGCACAATGACTCAGTGTGGAGGTCACGGCAGCAGCCACAGCAGCAGCATGAGGTCAGACAGTGGCACAATGACAAATTCTGGAGGTGGCAAAACAGTAGTAGGCCACAGAGTGGCACAATGACAGAGAGTGGAGATGTCAACAGCAACAGCATGAGGTCAGAGAGTGGCACAATGACACAGTGTGGATGTCACGGCACCAGCAACAGCAGCAGCAGCATGAGGTCATAGAGTGGCACAATGACAGAGTGTGGAGGTGGGTGGCAATACCAGTCCCTGGTAAAGATGGTGGTAGGCAGATGGAGAAACTGGCAGCAGATGTGTGGCATCAGGCGGGTGGCGGCATCAGAATAGGGGCTGAGGCAGGTAGTATGAACCCAGACTCATTTCTCAAAGTTTTGGTGAGGCGTCATGGCTGATGTAATCTGACGCCTAAGGCATTGGTGTATGGAAATCCTGGCCGATCCACGCCTGATTCATCTTGACAAAGGTCAGTCGTTCCACATTTCCCGTGGACAAGCGGGTTCTCCTTGGGGTAACGATGGCCCCCGCCGCACTGAACACCCGCTCTGATGCCACACTACTGGCCGGGCAGGACAGCTTCTCCACTGCAAACTCGGCAAGTGGCGGCCACACAACCAGTTTGGCTGCCCAATAGTCCAGCGGATCTTCTAACTGGGGTGGCAGAGTGCTGTCCAAGTAGGCCACCACCTGTTGGTTCAAGGTCTGCTCCAGGTCCTGCTGCTGCTGGCGACTGCCCTCCTCGCTAGGCGGGTGAAGGAAGCTGCTCATCAGTGACTCCAGACTTAGGTTGCTGCTGATGGAGCTGGTACTGCTCCTACCCCCCCGCCTTCCCCAAGCAGCCGCGGCAGTAGTACGTGAGCCCTGAAGAACCCCCTGGTCAGACCTGTCAGAGGAGGGACGATGCCACACATAGGCAGCGGCCAACTGACTATGGGGGATTTCCCTATAGTATTTGAGTTTGTCCTCCCTCTCAGCAGCTGGGAAAAAAGGCTCCCATGTTGCAAAGGTAGCGAGGGTCCAATAGGGTGGAGAGCCAGAAGTCATCCGTCTGCCGGATGGTGACTATTTGACTGTCACTAGCCAAGCAAAACAGCATGCCATCTGCACAAGTGACTCCAAGGGGCTCCCTGCCTCCATCTCCACTGTATACTGCCATGGTGCTTGCGGGTCATCTGCCTCATCTTCCTCATCTCCATCTACCTCCTCCAGCTGCTCCTGCTCCTACTCTCTTGTCACCTGGGTAGAAAATCCAATCATTTCACCAGACAATGCTTCTGCTCCACTGTCCTCCTCCTCCTCCTCGTCCTCCAGTTCAGTCCCCACTGGACTCATGTGGCCGCGAGATGTAGTCGCCACATCTCCTGTCCCCAGCCCAGACAGATTTTTCAGCATCTGTTCCAGGACATGAAGCAGTGGAATGATGTTATTCATCCCGTAGTCCTGGCGACTGACAAATAACTTCACCTCCTCGAATGGCCTCAACAAACGGCAGGTGTCACACCTGAGCTGCCACTGGCTGACATCAAAGTTACACAGGGGAGTACTCCTGTCCGCCTGGATCATCAAAAAATCGTTAATGGCCTTTCTCTGTTCATAAAGTCGGTCCAACATGTTCAGGCTGGAATTCCAACCGGTGGAAACATTGCATATCAGAGTGTGTTGGGGGAGGCCCTTCTGTCTCTGCAACTCGAGGTGGGTGTTTCTGGCTTTGTAGAAATGGATAAATTGCATGCACAGTTTCCTGGCCATTTTCAGAATCATCTGAAGATTGGTGGAAGACTTCAGGAACCTTTTCACAACCATATTGAACACTTGCACCATGCAGGCCGCATGGACTATCCCTCCTCGGTGCAGCGCGGACACCATGTTACTCCCATTGTCCATCACCATGGTTCCAATTTGCAGTTGGTGCGGAGAAAGCCACACATCGATTTCTTGCTTCATGACGCGGAGCAGTTCCTCCCCTTTGTGACTTTGTTCGCCGAGGCAAGCCAGGTGTAGAACTGCGTGACACCCCGCGTGCCCTAACACATGTGGTATGATGGAGCAACTTGTGGAGCTGAGATCCCTGATGGTGG
>JAODAL010058369.1:0-22132 GCA_025379985.1 Phyllomedusa bahiana
GGTTTTCTCGCTAAAAGATAGCTTTCAACATGTAGGGAACACTAAATGAAGATGTTTTCCAAATATATTGCCTTGTTCATTTTTTTTTGTTAGGGAGCTACAAGTCATTTTATCACCTTCCTGGCTCTCTCTGGTTCCCCAAGTGACCGACCTGTGTACATCTCTCCTCCCTGCTGTTTGTTCTATCTGATAGCAGGGAGTGAGGTCATCACACAGGTTTGGACCAGCACAGAACTTTGGTCAGTGAGAACTTGTTTGTTATCTGATCTTTCAGACAAAAGAAAGTAATTACTGTTTTTTATTTAAATCTCATGCTGTCAGGACCAGGGAAGCTTCTGAGTTAATCTAATTAGCAGAAGTCTGAATACACAGGAGCTCATATGCTAATTACAGACAGCTTGACCAGGAAGTGACAGATCAAACAGCATTATTTCATTCATGCATCCTATGAAACCTTGAGATGAGACAACCCCTTTAATACATTTGGTGTATCTTTCAGAATCGATGCACCTGACAGAAACAGCTATGCCACCTAGCACCTGGAGTAGATTGATGGTATAATGTATGCCGCTTTCTAGCTCTTATCTTCCCTAAAGGCCATTTGATGGTGCGTTATCACCAAAAAGATTTGAAGAACTGGCTCAGCTGTCTTCCTAACTTCCACAGACTTTAATGGAGATGGTCCTATGTATGCACAGATACTTTTAGTACACGTGGATGCAATAGGATTCAAGTGGTTAGATAGGGGACAAAGCACTGCAATCCAAATGCAAAACATTGGGTTTCAAAACAAAATCACAGCAAAAAACAAACCCCAATTAAAATATACCTTTTAATAGATATGCATTAAAAATATCCAAACTATACTCCAAAATAACACAGCATAGGTAACACACCAAAGGGCAAACAGAACCACATATAATAATGTAGATAGACTCACGGTTAGATGTATTCCAATAAGAGCAAATCCTCCTCAAACGGTACTCAATCCAATGGGTTGTTAAATACAATCCCTAATATAACTCTCAGAGAACAAACGGGGACATTGCCCCGAAAAGGGCGGCTCCATAATCCCTATGCCCTAAGGTAAGCCCTGAGGGGCCTTGTCATCAGTAGGCACCAGACCGTTCTAGTGGGAATACCATGTTGTGGTTATCTGGATGTATCTATACCTGGATATCCTTAACATCAACTAGTATAGTTTCGGTAATGATCACCTTTGTCCCCTGATGAACTCTTGTCAACAGGAGGGGGAAACGCGTCGGGTTTTTGTATGGTGATTTTATCCTATGTATTTTTTCTAATTTTGGGAATAGGGTTTACCTTAGGGTTTAGGGATTACGGAGCCGCCTTAAAGATATACTCCAGGCAAAAGTGTTACACTGTGTGAAGGGCGGGATGCATGACAAAGGGATTGAAAGACCACTGAAGAGTGAGTCTCCATGTTATACATCACCCCCTCAGGTCCTGCACTAGACATTACATAGTGTAAGAGCTCTGCTCACAATACTCCTTTGATACTCACATACTGACCATGTAAAGCTGCCTGGTATTTTTCTCTTAGCTCCTCTGCTTGGGCACTATTGGATGATGCAACTAGACAGAACCTCCAAGTAAAAGGTGAAGATGGTGAATTCTGGTAAGACATTGTTTTTTCAAAGTCAACTTTAACCAATCGATTGGTGCCATGTTGTGCACTGACTCTAGGACTCCTCTATTTTAGGATACAGGTGGATGACTTTTTGCGCTATTTCGATACTTTGGAAATTTGTAATCTGACACCAGATATAGTCAGTAGTGACCATTGCCATCTATGGAACGCTAACACTTTTCAGGGAAAATGGGTGAGAGGGCACAATGCTGGAGGATGCCGAAATTACAGAGGTGAGAAATCATGTTTCAGGCTCATTTTTTAGATATACCCACCATAGAGTTTGATGGCATTCAGCTTTTAGTAGCTACAATTATGGCAGGCAAAATTCACCCTAACCCATTCCATGTGTATATTGTACTGCTGCCTAGATATTCAGTTCATTAGAGTATGCGGTATATTCAGTATTGTACTAGAGGAGCAGGCAGGGGTTTATGTTTAAATTATTGGGGCTAAAATGAACTTGATGACCTCAAAGAGGTTATCCTCTGAAAAATAATCTTCATTAATTTAACCAGTAGGTTTTATGTTTAATTCAAGCTTTTCCTGTGCTGTATGTAGCCTCCCTTCTCTGCAGCCGGACAGCAGCATTCTCTGTTTAAAAGTGGTTTCCCTTTGCTTTCTAAGGCCCAGTTCACACGGCTTATTCACGCCGTAATTACAAGACGGACTTTTCATCCCACAATTCCGGAGTTTGCCGTGCAGCGGGAGCGGGGGGCCGGCAGCTAGCCATTCCCATAAACATCCATTATACACGGCGCGTATCCCGCCGGGATAATGTGCATGTCACTTTCTCCCCGCTCTGCGTATTTGCCGAGCGGGGAGAAGAGACGGAATCCATAGTTCTCTATGAGAACTGTGGATTACCATAATGCCTGGGACGGATTTCAGCCGTATTGGAGCGCAATACAGCGCGCAATACGGCTGAAATCTGTCCCCAAATCAGCCGTGTGAACGAGGCCTAAAACTACAGCCACAAAGATTGTTTTGCTATACTTTATCTATCTTCCTCCCTCCCAAACTTAGTGTACACCCTCTGTTTCCTTTCTCATGTTGAAAGCTTTGGGAGGCAGAACCATAGGGGTGGACCATAGGCTGCCCTGAAAAAAGCCACACCCCTTTGACTACATGATCTCCCGGGCTCCACACAAAGCTGCATGAAACAGCTGATGTACTGTATATCTGCATGAAGCTCACAGACAATTTAATCATTAGTACATTACAAAAGTTCCGGGAGAGATGATATTTAGAAAATGTTTTTGTCTACTAGACAACCCCTTTAAGGTATTCTCAAGGCAGCATATAGATGACTGCAGTTGCATGTGAGTAAGTGGCTATCACGTGAACATTAGTGATATGTACTTTGCTGTATTTGCACTGCTCTGATTGAAAAGCCACTGGAGATATGGTCAGTGACATTACATTGTGTGGTACCTGCTGTTGCTGTCTATTCATGGGAAATATGTCTCACTTAGCATCAGCTCTTATACCCTTCATATCCCCCGTACACAACAGGCACATTCTGGAGCAATCCTCAGTTCCTGGTGACAGTGGAAGGAGATGATAAGAAGCCCTGCACCCTGCTGGCCTCTCTTCTTCAGAAGGACAGACGGAAAGAGAGGTCTGTCGGGAGAGATTTTCTGGTTATCGGATTTGAGTTAAAAGGGGTGCAGTATTGTATTCATTTAATAAGCAAGGTTATTGCATTGTATAAGAATGGTGTCAGTGATAGGGAAAATTACTCTCCATTTTTACTCTCAGGAGGACCTTTTGGCAAACGTAGGATGATCATCATGGGGCTTCCCCCTCTTGGCTCCGTGTAAACCTTAAAAGGGTTTCCCATTATAGACATTTAGGGCGACATGTATCAACGGGGCTGCGCCAGAAGTCTAGCGTGTTTTCAGCCTGAAGCCTAGTGCAGCTCCATTTGCAATATTTTTAATCAGGCGCACTCCAATATCAGGCGCTTAAGAGTGCCTAAAAACTGTACGAAGCTACATTTATAGCTTCAGTAGGAAAATCCGGCGCTTACTGCTGGAAAAAGGAAGAGCTTTTTTTAAAAGTGGTTTCCCTGAGCCAGAAGTTCGCTTTGTAGCAAAAGAAAACAAAATTTTGACCCGCATAAAAAAGGGTTCATAGTTTTCAGGACATTTTTTCACTATTTTGTGCGCAAAAAAGGGGTGTATGGGTGGGCCAAAAATCTTTTTCATGTCGCCCTTTAACGCGCACTACGGGAAATTAATCTGGGGGGACCCCACTTATCAGGAGAAAAGGGGACCTTTGCTGGCCAACTATAGGCAGAGACTGAAGAGAGAGGTTAGTAAGTGTTTCTCAATCTCCCTCACATCTGAGCCACCTTTCCATTCAAGCTCTGCTGGAGGCAGACAGCGTCCTGTGGACATGTCTTCCATATATATCCACTGTAATCTATAACATTTTCAATCTGGGAAGTGGTAGAAGACAACAGAAATAAAATTGATAATACTATCAAGTATAAAAACGTGGAATCTTTGCCCATAAAAGAAATCTAATTTCACTGTATTATTTTGCAGGTGCCACAACAGGTGAATAAAACAGTGCTCTGAGATGTCCAACTCTTCAGATCTTCTGTACCAGGGCGTGTACCCCTCCAAGATATTTGTGCAAAATCTTTGATCTCCCTTCCTTTCATTGTATATTCAATAATTGATTGATCTCTATTAGGGTACGATTACACAAAATTTTTGGAATGATTTTGGGCGGAATCAGCGGCCTCTCCCTAGTATCGGTCCAAACCAACTGTTTTAAAAATTTGCCTTTACACACTTATTTTTGGCGCTTATTGTAAGTAATGACAAAAAATTAACATGTCAGTTCTTTTCTGCACCCTCCATCTACACCTCGTCTGAATTCCACCGTTACATTTTCAGTGCTGAATTCCATCACATGAACGTACCCTTGTACAGTGGGTACGGAAAGTATTAAGACCCCTTTACATTTTCCACTCTTTGTTTAATTGCAGCCATTTGGTAAAATCCAAAAACGTCATTTTTTGCTCATTAATGCACACTCTGCCCCCCCATCTTGAAAGAAAAAAACAGAAATGTACATATTTTTGAAAATTTTTATTAAACAAAAAAAACTGAAATTCACATGGTATAAGTATTCGACCCTTTGCTCAGTATTGAGTAGAAGACCTTTTGAGCTGTGCAGCCGGATCTTCTTGGGAATGATGCAAAATTTTTAAAACCTGGATTTGGGGGTCCTCTTTTTTCCTTGCGATCCTTCCGTTCCCTCAGGTGGATGGTAAATGTTGGGGGCCCATTTTAAAGTCTCTCCAGAGATGTCATTAGGTTTAGTCAGGGGTCTGGCTGAGCCCGTCAAGAATTGGGCACAGAGTTTTCTGAAGCCACTGCTTTGTTATTTTCGTGTGCTTGGGTCATTGCTTGTGGAAGTAAAACCTTCAGCCCAGTCGAGGTCCCAACTTTGGAAAAGGTTTTCATCCGGATTTCTGTACTTTGGGCCCTTTATCTTTCCTTCAAATTTCAACCGTGGGCCTGCAGGAAAAACACCCCCTGCATGATGCTGCCACCACCATGTTCACTGTTGGGATTGTTTGGGCAGGTGATGAGCGGGCCTGGTTTATCCACCCTTACAAATTATCCTTACCTGTTAGTTGTGCAGTGATTGCTGCTGTTTGGGAATTGTATTTTTCGTTGGAAAAAGATCTGAATAAATTTTTTTGCAAAATATAATGAAGTCCTATTAATCCCTATTAATTCAACACCGGATCTTCCTATTTCCCTACAGATTTGAATTATTTGTCGCAGGTGATTTTGCCCTTTTTCATTGTATATTGCCCCACGATTATCCAACACTAATCATTATTTTTTCTTAGTTCACTGAATGAACTTGGTTTTCCCAGAGATCCACAGCCATCTCCACCTGATCCCCTTTGGGCCTTACACCTATTAGCCAAGCGGGGGTTTTCTGGCCGCTATGAGCTCCCCGTCGGACAATATTGATCATTTCCCCACCCACATGCCTCAAGAGGAGTATCCTTTTAATTTTAAAGGGTCTTTTACCCAGACAAACAACACTCAAGTGAGAAATCCTCTCCCGTGTATTCTCTTTTTTGTTCTTTCCCTTCTATATTACCTTTTGTCTGGTATCTCTTGGTTTTTAAAACCTCAATGTGTTCCTCCTCAGGAGATTGCTGCGTATTAAAAACAGAAGCAAAAGGGGTTTCAGGTATTTGACCAGGAGTGAATCAAAACTAGGGTGAGAGCTCATACATTAGTCTTTCTTTCTAGGGGGCTGCAATCCTATCAGGATGCATTTATTTTGCCAAGCAATAATGTCCTACAAGAGTACCTTTAAGTATCCATCTTCAAGCAAGGATTTATAGTCATTTTTTGAAAAACGTTGAAAAACCATCCCCAATGAAAATCCCGGGTTTTACTAACCAGCTAAGTTTTTTGACAGTCGGATTTCAAAACCACAGTTTTCAAAAAATTTGGAAATGACGTTGTACATTTAATGAAAGGGACGGTCAATTGAAAACCGTCCCTAAATACAGGCTAAAAAAGTCCAAAAGCGAGTGTAAAATATTGGTTGGTTTCTAATTAGTCCTATATTTTTTAGTGGGGGCTAAACTTTAAAGTATACCAGTCTGTGTGAGAACCTCCATAGGCAGGTTGACTAAAGCTCTGTGGCCCAACCCGAGAAATGGAGCCCAACCTCTAATCATGGAATTTACATGTTTCCCCTGTAAGTGTCCCGCCCTGTGGTTTTTTTTAGATATTGGTGATTGGTTTTAAAAGGACATTATTATTTCTTATTTTGCAATTAATTGCATGCTGGGATTAAAGGGGATTTTCCAGGACGCAAAGTTTACTTTCCTCTCCTTATCAGCACAGGGAGAATGTCAACAAACACGCGAGCATGAAGGCTGCAGGGCTGAGAGGGGGGGGGGGGTAAGGAGTGAGGAAAAAAGGGAGGTCCAAAACTTAAGTAAAAAAAAACAGTACAAAGTGGGTTCTCAATGCAGCAAAACACACCTATAGACTGCACTTTCTACCCTTTTGGGTTAAAAGTCATTCTTTTTTCTGTCATCAGATAAGAAGTGTTTTTCCCCAAACGCGGCCTGTCAGTTCCCCTGGGCAGTGGAAACTTTCAGGGAACTAAGGGGATTGAGAAATGCTGTAGCTCTCAGAGTCTTCACTTTTTGTAATCACATATATTTAGAAAAGTGATTAAATACCCATTTTGGAGGTTCCCACGTCAACATTACATGGTGGCAAAACCCCTTTAACTTCATGTGATGAGTAGAAGGTAGATGATTTACTACCTGAATCATTGCACCTTGATGTAGGTAACTAGAGATAAGTCATTGTGCTTTCACATCACCTCCATATAGTGCTGCAGTTCTCTTTAGCATGCAGGATTTAAGGAGTTGGGCAAGCATTGTGACTGTTACTTCTGCACCCTCCTATAGCTAAGCTATTACTTACTATTTCTGCTTCTGTAGGCACTGCATGTCTTGTTCAGTGGTCATGGTCTGACATTAGTACATTCATGCGCTTTTTCCTACAGGAGGGTGAACTTCGAATGAGCATGGAAGTATTCACAAAGCATTTCACACGATTGTCTGGACTGGACAAGGAAATCAGCCCTGAGGAATTGCAGAGCATCCTGGTGCAGACCACCTCCAAACGTAAGAGTGGAATTTGGGTACTCGGTTTTTCTTGTCTTCTGGGCCCAGTAAAAACTTGGACTGAATAAAATAAAAAAAAGAGAAGTAAAACTTTTAAATACATGCTCCTTCTATTAAGCTTTCCTCCAGATCTTGGCTATGGAAAAATAAGAAAATATTAGGGCAGATTAACTAGTGTTTACATTTATGGGTATCTCATATTAGACACTTTTATTGTTTGTTTAAAGGGGTAATGATCCTCATTGGGGAAAGGCATCAAGAAGATGTGTAGAGACTTACAAGCCGTTTATGCTCCACTAAAATTTAAATATATTTAAATAAGGGAAGAGAGATAGGACTCTTTATTGAAGAGGGGCAAACACCCCGAAACAGCTATCTGCGGATGGGTAATTGGCTTGAATTTAAACTCATTGTCATATTTCAAGGTACCTTGTTAGCTTGGATATGACTTTATCACCTTCCCATTATTATTATTATTTATTTTAAAGCGCCATTGATTCCATGGCGCTGTACATTCCAGGGTGGTTACATACATAATATGTCAAATGAGTACAGTGATAAATGATGAATGACTTAGACAACAGAGGGAGAGAGGACCCTGCCCGCGAGGGATTACAATCTACAAGGAGGAGGGAAGAGACAAAAGGTGGGGGGCAGACATGTTTGTGGGGTAGTACTGTGACAGCAGGGTTATTGTAGGTTATATGCAATCCTGAAGAAATGGGTTTTCAGGTTGCTTTTGAAGCTGGCGAAGGGGGAGGAGAGTCTGATGTGTTGGGGCAGTGAGTTCCAGAGTGTGGGGGGGAAACACGGGAGAAGTCTTGGAGACGGTTGTGTTTGGGAGCTGATAAGAGGAGAACAGAGAAGAAGGTCCTGTGAGGAGCGGAGGTTGCGTGAGGGGAGATTAGGGCAGAGATGTATGGAGGGAGAGGTCATGGAGAGCCTTGTAGGTCATGGTTAGTAGCTTGAAATGAATTCGCTGGGCAATGGGAAGCCAGTGAAGGGATTGGCATAGCTCTTCATTTATAATTTGTGGGTCCAGGTGTACTTTCTAATGGTGTCATTAAACGTATATTGGGAAACAGAAATTAAATTCGAAGTGGAGTGAAATGTGAAAAAACATACTTGCACCATGTTTGCAGAGGTTTTGTTTTTACAGCGTTCACTCTTCGGTATAAATGATGTGTTATCTGTAGGTTAATACAATTCTGGCAATACCAAATATGTCGAGTTTTCATTATGTTTTAGTACTGTAAATAAAAGAAAACATTCCCTATCTGTTAAATTTGTGCCGCAGCGCCATTTTCTGCGAACCTAAAAAAACACAGAAACAAGGCCATACTACAGTTAATTTTTATTATTATTATTATTATTATTATTTTTTATTTTAAAGCGCCATTGATTTTCCAGGGCGCTGTACATTTGAGGGGGTTACATACAGTACATAAGTCAAATGAGTACAGTGATAAGGGATAATGACAATTGGCATGACAGAGGGAGAGAGGACCCTACCCGCGAGGGCTTACAATCTACAAGGAGGGGGAAAGAGACAGGAGGTGAGGGGCAGACATGTCTGTGGAGGAAGTAGTGACAAGTTTAGTGAAGGTTATAGGCAAGCCTGAAAGGCTCAAAGGTTCAAAGGCTGGACTGAAGACTAAACTCAGTAAAGAGGCAACACAGGCCCCTGTGCTACTTTGGAAAGATAAACAGGTGCAGCTAATTGCTGAACAGTAGCTCACATACCCCACCCTAGGGAACAATTAGACTGCACATTAAATTGATACCTGTCACAAGTATTCAGAAAAGCCACAGTACAATACATGAGGAGATTGCACAGATGCAAAAATAAGACAACCACTCACACACCTTCAATATATGAGGGGGGTGGTTGCTGGTATTATAATTACATATAGCTAAGGAATACAGAGGGGTGCCATTAACACAGCTACGTGTAGTGCACCATGCTGGCTTATAGCCTATTATGCCACTACTATTCGATTGGGCGGGCTGCCCAGCACTTTTGGGTGTCCAACACAAAATACAGACTCCACCTGCTCCCCAGTACTTTTGGGTTTTTTGAATAATTAATGTCCCATTTTTTCTGTGTGTTCACTTATGAACCTAATTGACTGTGAATTTTTTGCTGGCTGAAGTGCACTTTTTATTTGTACCATTTTGGGATCAATGCGACTTTTTGATCACTTTTTATTCCAATTTTTCGTAGACATGAAATGACAAAAAAAAGCTAGTTTGGTGTTCAGAATTTTTTTCTTCTATAGGATAAATAACGATATATTTTAATAGATCCCACTTTTATGGACACTTGAAAACCATTTGAGAAAATTTGTTTATTTTTTTATTTTTGAAAAGAGAAAAAAGGGGGGTGATTTGAATTGTAATATTTTTTAAAATTTTTTATAAACATAAAGGTCTTTAAAGGTGTCAGTTTGTTTCAAACTCCCCCTCTTTTGCTAGTCCCGCCCACTTCAACTAAAAAAACCTATTACTTTGAATAGGTAGAAACAGTGAAAAAACTGCCAGTGGGCGGGGGTATGAATAGATTTGAGAGGTAAAACTCTAAAACTGCTGCATTAAAAAAAAAATAAGGGGGGACAGCGCTGGAAACAGCAGGGCTGTACTAGCCCGTGCTTCCCTTTGCAAGGAGTGACAACCTATTGATGGTTCCTTAAACACTTTTTTGAAATTTTCTCAACAAAGAGGAACGGCTTTAAAATAAAGGGGTCTGGACATCAGATGGCGGGGTCCCTGGGAAGATTACAGATCTAAGCTTGGGGCCTTATACTTGGGGGGTAAGCTCCTGTGAGATATGGGACCCTATGGAGGAGGGTGGATTAGGGTGGGTACTGTGGTCTTTTGTGCGTGTTCCTATTTTATTTGGTTTGCTATAAAATTTTATGTGCATTTATATGTGCAATTATGCTACTTTAACTTTGTAAAAGCCCGAAATGTTTTTGACTTGTTTGATTGTACATTTCACTGATATGTATCCAATGTTTGCTATGTTTTTAAAAACTAAAAATAATTTAAAAAAATCAATAAAAAAAGGGGATGTGGTCAATTAAAAAGAGGGGTTAACTTAAAATGCACCAGACTTCTGTAGAAGCCTAGATGTTTTCTAATCTGATACTATACAATTTCTATGATGCTTAGAGAGTTGCACTGTATTCTTTGATGTGAATATAGTTTGTACATCTATACTGAGAAAGAATCTGAGTGTCATGGCTTTACTATACTATTGAGTTCTGATAGTGTGAAATGAAACAAGAAGAATGCAGAATCTGGGGTTACTGTCTTCATATATTTCCAGGACTAACAACTGAGGAACAAAGCATTTTTTTTAAGACAGAAATGCTCCAGCTTTGTTATTTCATTACTAAAACAGAAATGTAAGGAGAGGTGAGAGATCCTCTTTAAAAGCTCTGTTCATCTTTCAGCACCATTTTACAATATTTAAGTAAACTTGTACATATATTACCTCTTGATTTCTTGCCTTTATTATACTCCAGAGCTGCATTCATAGTTCTGCTTTTTGATATGTCTGTAATCTTGTGTTGCCCTTTGCTCCGTTTTTCTAGATTCACATCTGAAGACGGATGGATTTTCCATGGACACTTGCAACCAACTGCTGAAAATTGCAGATGTATCCTTACCTCATCCCTTAGGTTATCAGTTGTCAGACGATAAGTATAATGTTGTACTGTATTAGCCATAGAAAGTAGTAGAAGAGTGAAACAATCAGGCGATAGCTTTTAGAGGCTGAGTAGATTTGATGATGAGCTTTCGAGAGTATTAGGCTATGTCCACACTGCACAGGATTACGATCGTATCTCCGGCGCTTTTCATTTTTTAAAAGCGCCGGAGATACGATCGTCAGTGTGGTGCCATAGACGGCAATAGAAATGACGAGTTGCTGTCTACACAGCTCGATCTTTTCTCTGCCCGTCTTTCGGCAGCGGCGTATTATACAACATGTTGTATAATACGCCGATGCTTCTCGTTTTTTCTTGACGTCTTCCCATACAATGCTATTTTATGGGGGGACGTCGGGGAAAACAAGAAGCGGCCGCGGCTTTTGCACAAAGCGTGACAAAAGCCGCGGTCCTGCATCAGAGAGAGAACGGCCGCTTTTGGGGCCGTTTTTTCTCTGATGCAGTGTAGACATAGCCTTAACACCATGGGCCACATGTATGAAAATTGTCTAGGTCTAAAATTCACTTTGTTGCCCATAGAAACCAATCAGAGCGCCCCTTTGATTTCATATAGTGCTCTGGAGAAATTAAAGGGGCGCTCTGATTGGTTGCAATGGACAACATAATGAATTTTAGACCTAGACAGTTTTCATACATGTGGCCCCATGTTTGAAGAAGAGAACTACAGGCAGTCCCCGACTTGCGTCGTTCCGACTTGAGTCTTTTCCCTAGTTACGAACGGGAGAGTATCGGAACGACATGAGCCTGGGACTTGCCTGTGTCAGGCTGAGCGCACCACAGGAGGTCTCAGGCAGAAGCAGTTAATTAGCGTTCTGCTCTTCCCCCTTCTCCTTCCTGTCATTACTTTACATTCCTGTTCACACAGTGCGGGTGGCTGTCGGCTCTTGGAGGAAGCCGGGCCCCGCACAGGACTTTGGGGGGGGGAGGGGCGTGTAATCGCCCCTCCAATTTTCCCCGGTCAGAGATGTTGTGGGGCTGGGACTGGGGGAGGAGGAGGGGCAGGGTGCAGAAAAAACAGCCGTTAGCAGAGCAAATTGTTTTCCCCCCCCTCCTCCTGTCCAAAAAACTACATAGAAGGGGGGAGCAATATCATTTGTATGTTACGGCACTCTGTTTATTTACTCTTTTGGGAAGGGCAGGCTGACATTATTATATACCCACAGTGCTGATCAATATAATAACAAAGACTGATAGCAATCTGTGGGTCAAATTTGTTTGTTTTATTATTATTATACTGACCACAGAGCTGCAATCGTCGCAATTATGTATTTTTGTCAGCCTGTGGGCGGGCTGGACGGGGGGCCCCCGGGGGACCAGGGAATCCCCGGTGGGCCCCCCCGACCCGCGGGCCCCGGAGGCGTGCCGGCCCCGGGGGCCCGGCCGCACTCCGGTCACTGGAGCCCGGGCCCGCGTCCGAGCGCCCAGGACCACCGGGATTTGGGGGGATAATGTCCCGCCCCCCGGGGGTTGCGGGGGTGCCGGAGCACAGCGCCACTAGCACGCGCTCGCTGATCCCCCTGGATGAACGCGTTAGTTTTGCCTCCGGGCGGGCCCCTACGCACTAGGGGGCGCGGTGCGTCACTTCCCCGCGCCACCTACAAGGCCCCTTTACGACCCGGCGGGGAGTCGAGCGGCCGGGCCCCCGGGGACCCGGGCAGGTAATGGCTGGTTGTTTTTTTTTTTTTTTTTAAACTTTTTAAAGGGGGCCCCCGGCTATTTGGGGGGGCCCCCGGGCTACTCAGAGGGGCCCCCTAAATACAAAGGGGGGGGGGGCCCTGGCTACAAAGAGGGGGGGGCCCTGGTACTAAGGGGGGGGGGGGCCCCGGCTACAAGGGGGGGCCCCTGACATAAGGGGGGCCCCTGGTACTAAGGGGGCCCTGGCTAAAAGGGGGGGCCCCTGGCTATAGGGGGGCCCCTGACTACAAAGGGGGGGCCCCGGGCTACTTGGGGGGCCCGGTACTATGGGGGCCCCTGGCTACAAAGGGGGGGGCCCTGATACTAAGGGGGGCCCGGCTACATGGGGGGCCCCGGGCAAATATGGGGGCCCCTGACTTAAGGGGGGCCCCTGGCTACTAAGGGGGGGGGCCGCTACTAAGGGGGGCCCCCTGATACAAGGGGGGTCCCCCAGGTAAAAAGGGGATTTCCCCGGGCTCAAGGGGGGGGGGGGGGGCCCTGGTACTAAGGGGGGGGCCTGATACTAAGGGGGGAGGGCCTGATACAAGGGGGGGGGCCCTGACTACTAAGGGGGGGCCCTGGCTACTAGGGGGGGGGGGGCCCTGGCTACTATGGGGGGGCCCTACAATAAGGGGGGGGCCTGACTCTAAGGGGGGGGGGGCCCCACTAAAAGGGGGGGGGCCCTGACTACTAAGAGGGGGGGGGGCCCTGGCTACTAGGGGGGGCCCAGGCTACTAGGGGGGGCCCGGCATAAGGGGGCCCTGGCACTAGGGGGGGCCCTAAAATACTAAAGGGGCCCCTGTTTACAAGGGGGGGCCCGCTACTTGGGGGGCCCTGGCTATAGGGGGGGCCCCGGCTACTAGGGGGGGGCCCCTGGTATAATGGGGGCCCCGACTTTTAAGTGGGGGCCCTGACTACAAATGGGGGCCCCTGACTACTGGGGGGGCCCCGGCTACTAAGGAGGCCCTAAATACTAAGGGGGCCCCTGACTAAAAAGGGGGCCCCCTGGCTACTAAGGGGGCCCCTGGACTTGGGGGGCCCTGATACTATGGGGGGCCCTGATACAAAGGGGGGCCCCCTGACAATTGGGAGGCCTGGTACTATGGGGGGCCCGGTACTAGGGGGGCCCCCTGACACTATGGGGAGGCCTGGCCCTATGGGGAGGCCTGGCACATGGGGGGCCCTGACAATGGGGGGCCCTGGTATTTTAGGGGGGGGCCAGGCCTACTTGGGGGGCCCGGCTTTGGGGGGGCCCGGGCTCTAGGGGGGCCCCCTGACTACAGGGGGCCCGGCATATGGGGGGGCCCTGGCACTATGGGGGCCCTGACAATAAGGGGCCCCCTTGACTACTAAAGGGGGGGCCCTAAACTAAAAAAAGGGGGCCCCTGGCTACATAAAGGGGGCCCCTGACAAAAAAGGGGGCCCTGACTACAAAAGGGGGCCCTGGCTATTTAAAGGGGGCCCTGATAACTAAGGGACCCCTGACACCTAAAGGGGGGCCCTGATACCTACAAACTCCTAAAGGGGGCCCTGACTACCTCCAACAAAGGGGGCCCCCTCAAAACCTACCACTACCCAAAAGGGGGGGCCCCGATTCCCTCATACCAAAAGGGGGGGTGATTTTCCTGCCATAGTAAAGGGGGCCCCCAATCCTGTTATCCCTAAAAGAGACCCTTAACTGCCTGTACACTCCCTAAAAAGACCCCTAACTGCCGTTACTCCCTAAAGGAGGCCTTAACCCTGTAACTTTTAAAAAAACCCAAAACTGCCTTATACCCCCTAAAAGGACCCCCAATCCCTGTTATCCTGTTTACTCCGGGGGGTTTCCCCCTTTCCCCACCCCCCAAAACCCCCTGGGATACAGCCTCTAATTTTGGTTTGACCCGCTCCCCCCCCACCCTGGGAAGTTTGAGAGAGGGGGGGAAAGGGAAAAAAAGATGCGGAAAATAGGATTCAAGATTTTTGGGTTTGTATTTCTGCGGGATATTTGGGGGGCCGGGAAAAGTTCATGGCGGTGGGGAAAGGGTGCAGTAAAAAAGGGAATAAAACGATCAGAAAAGAAGAGAACGACTCCTCAATGGACGTCTTGGTATCCCCCGGGGTAAGGGGTTATGTTACTTTAATTGGATCAGTGTTGTATTCCCTGTAATGTGTGTGACCCCAGGGTGTCTGACTCTATGTGGGCCTATATGGCGGGTTTTAGGTTATCCTGAGCGGTGTTTTGCCCCCTATGGGTCTCTTTATGGGGGGTGTTGTAGTTATACCCGAGTGGGGTTGACTCTTCTCTCTATTTTGGCGGGGTTGTGGTTTTAACCCGAGCGGGGTCTGACCCCTATGCGGTCTCTATATGGGGGTGTTTTAGGTTTTCCTGACTGGTGTCTCCCCTTGTGGTTCCCCATATGGGGTGTTGTAGGTTTTACCGACTGGGTTCTGACCTTATGGGTCCTATATGGGGTTTGTAGGTTTTATCGGCCCGGATAATGGCATGTCAGTGTCCCTGATTCCCCCGTGATAGGGTTAACTTCACTTTCTTGTGGGGTGTATTTTAAAGGTGGGAGGTGCGTGACCCAAAGGAAACTGGAGGAAGAAATTTTTTTGTGGGTGGGGGAGGATATTGATGTGGGTGGAGGGGGATTTTATGGGGTAGAGGGGGAAAATTTTATGTGGGTGGAGGGGGGGAAATTTTAGTGGGTGGAGGGGATGTGTATGTGGGTGGAGGGGGGTTTGGATGTGGGGGGAGGAGGATATTTTAGTGGGTGGGGGGGAGTATTGTTGTGGTGGGGGGGATATTGTAGTGGGGGAGGGGGATATTTAGTGGGTGGAGGAGGGTATTGTATTTGGGGGGGGGAGGAATATTGTAAATTTGGGGGTGAGGGGGATATTTATGTGGGTGGAGGGGATATTGTATGCGGGTGGAGGGGGTATTGTTTGGGGGGGGGGGATATTGTATTGGGGGGAGGGGATATTGTATGTGGGTGGAGGAGGTAAATTATATGTGGGTGGAGGGGTATTGTTGTGGGTAGAGGGGGTATTGTTGTGGGGGAGGGGGATATTGTATGTGGGTGGAGGGGGATAGTGTTGTGGGTGGAGGGGGGGATTGTTGTGGGGGGGAGGAGGGGTATTGTATGGGGGTGGGAGATTGGGATGTGGGTGGAGGGGGATATTGTAGGGGGGTGGGGAAGGATTTGTAGTGGGTGGGGGGAGGGGTTATTGGATGTGGGGGGAGGGGGTATTGTATGTGGGTGGGGGGATATTTATGGGGGTGGAGGGTTTGTATTGGGGGGAGGGGATAGTGTATGTGGGTGGAAGGGGATATTTTATGGGGTGGGGGGGATTTGTTTTTGGGTGAGGGGGAATTTTTGTGGGTGGGGGGTATTGTAGTGGGTGGAGGGAGATTTGTATGTGGGGGGGGGGGATATTGTATGTGGGGGGAGGGGGGTATTGTATGTGGGGGGAGGAGGAGATTGTATGTGGGTGGAGGAGGATATTGTATGTGGGCTGGGGGGGTATTGTATGTGGGGGGAGGCGGATATTGTATGTGGGGGGAGGGGGATATTTTTGGGGTGGAGGGGAATTTTTTATGGGTGGGGGGAGATATTGTATTGGGGGGGAGGGGGATATTGTAGTGGGGGAGGGGATATTGTATTGGTGGAGGGGGATATTGTATGTGGGTGGAGGGGGATTTTGTATGGGGGCTGGAGGGGGAGATTTTAGGTGGGGGGAGGGGGGTTTGTTTGTGGGTGGTGGGGTTTTTTGTTTGTGGGGGAGGGGATTTTGTTTGTGGGGGGAGGGGGAAAGGTATGTTGGGGGGGGGGATAGTGTATGTGGGTGGAGGGGAATTTTAGGGGGGAGGGGGATTTGATGTGGGTGGAGGGGGGATTTTGATGGGGTGGGGGGGGATATTGTATTTGGGGGAGGGGGTAGGGGTGGAGCTTCTAGCCCTGTTCTATATAAATGTTAGACTGTGGCATATGTGTGACTCACTTCTATTTACTACACCAACAATTTGTTTTTTCACACTGTATTATGTGGTAAAAGGGGGTTTATGTCCCAAAAGGGCCGGTAATTTTTTATGTACAGAGGGTGGGCCCCCCAAGTTTAATTCCCCGTGGGCCCCCGACCCCCCCGTCCCACACTGACTTTGGGTAAGCATTAAAAAAGTAATAAATTTTAAAAACTGATCAATGATGACAATCAGTCTGCCCTATAAAAAATACCCCATGTGATCAATAATTAAAACGCAGACTGGATGTCAGTTCTGTGGGTCACTATTATATTTGTCTGTTCTTTATAATACTGACCTGCACTACATGTGTGTTGTGAATGGGGCATTTGTAGTTGTGAAACAAGTACCGTTTTCCCAAACCCTAATGTAAAAAATCCCTTTTCCCCATTTAAACATACAAATTCGACTTAAGACAAAACTAAAGTCCCTAACCTGATGTAACCCGGGATGTGAGTCTTTCAAAAAAACTTCTAAAAATTTATCAGTTACCCTCTAAAAGGTTCCCCCTGATTTTTCACTCTTTTACATTGTTCTGTGGGCAGTTGTGAAGCAGTTCTAGAAAAATTTATAGCAGTGACCCGGGAAAAATCAGTAAATGAATGTAGGTATTGCAATTCATGTACCCCCCACAAAATCTAGTGATGAACGTGAAGTTATTTGCATTTTTAAGAAATAGCTGATCCCCATGCTGCTTTGGGAAAATAATGCAGAGGAACTGTGACCACGTTTTTTCCCTTAAAACAAGAACCACACCCAACAAGAACGGAAAGCTGCATTGAAAATTTCTTTTTCTTGGAGAAAAATCAAAAAATGGGAGGTAAATATTGTATTTAATATGAAGGAGAGCATTTTCTGTAAGTAGATAAAATGGCAGGAAAAAAAAATAATGTCGTAAAGATGTGTATGATATTTTTAATACATATTAATATAATATATTAAAATTTAAAATATATTTTATATTTATATTTTTTATATTTTATTTTTTATTATTATATATTTTATATTTTATATATATACATGCAGGGGTTGCCAAAAAATATCCACTGTTATCATTTTAAAATTACGCCACAAACATAAATGTATTTTATTGATATTTTTTGTATAGAACAAAAACCAAATGCAAGTATTTGTGAGTTTAAAAAAAAATGATATGGGCTTTTCTAAATGTTTGAAATTTTAACTCCTTTCGACCGCCCCCCGTCTTTTCACTCGGGCATTTCAGGTCATTGTCTAAGCGACGTTTTTGGGGTTGCTAAGACATCAGAGTTTTTGGCTCCCGGATGCTGCAGCAGCGTGACAGGGCCCCCATACAGGGGGTAAACCGTCTCCGTTTTGGGGCGGGGCCCGGCGGCAGTGCCGTCACTCCCGGGGCCTCCCCCGCATCCGGTCTCTGAAGCCCGGGCCCTGGTCCCGAGCGTCAGAGATCGGCCCCGGGTCGGGGATTAATGTCCCCCCTCCCGGGGCGGCGGGGGGCAGCGGGCCGCGCCCCTGCGCTGCGCTCCCCGCTGTCTCCCTGGCAGGTGAGGTGTTAGGTTACGTGCCGGCCCCCACTGCTGACGTAGGCGGGCGGGTGAGCACTTACCCGCCGCCCAGCAGGGCGGCGACGGAGCCGGCGGCAGTCAGAGCGGCAGGCCGAGGTCAGGTAAGTGGCGATTTGTTTGGTTTTTTTTTTTTTATATTAAGGAAAAAGGGGCCCCCGAACCGGGTAGAACTAAAGGGGGCCCTGGTACCTGGCTATAAAAAGGGGGCCTGGCTACTGGCATCCCTAAAGGGGGCCTGGCTCCCGTATCCCTAAAGGGGGGGCCCTGGCTATGGCTATCTTCGGGGGCCCCGGTACCCGGCTAAAGTAAAGGGGTCCCTGACTTACAACGCCCAAAGGGGGCCCCGACTCTCCCAACGCTAAAGGGGTTTCAAGCTAAAGGGGGCTGACTCTGCTAACCCCCAAAGGGGGCCTTGCTCTGCCCAAAACCCAAAGGGGGGGCCCGACTTACCTAACGTAAATGGGTCCCGACTTCCCAACGCTAAAGGGGGCCCGACTTACCCAACGCTAAAGGGGGCAGTGGTACCCAATCTAAGGGGCCCCGACTTTCTAAACAAAAGGGGTCCCTGACTTACCTAAAATTAAAGGGGGCCGGCCGCCTACAAACTAAAAAGGTGTCTCGTGACTTTGGACCCCCCAAACCTAAGGGGCTGGCCCCACCAAATTTTTTTCCGGGGGGGGTTACCCACTTAAATAGGGCCCGTTATACCCAGGTCTTGACTACCAACCCGGAAAAATTAAAGGGGCAGCACCCATGTTGTAGCTTATTTAGGGGGCCATTTCCCCCCCACCCTCCAACCCCTTGGGTATTAGGCCTTAAGTTTGGCTTGTACCCGCTCTTCACCCCGGGAAAGTTTGTACAGAGGTGGGAATGGAAAAAGAGATGCTGAAAATTGAGGTTTCAAAAGATATTTTGTGTAATTTTTTGCAGGATGAGGGGGTGGGGGGGAAAAGTCAATGGCGGGTGGAAGGGTGCAGAAAAAGGGAAAAAAAAAGGATCAAGGAAAGAATGACTCATCAATAAGATGTCTCGGGGAGTCCAAAATTTCAGGGGTTATTGTATACTTTTTGGATCAGTGCTGATTTATGTAAGTATGTACCCAGCTGGGTCAGATCACTATGTGGTCTCCATATGGTGGTGTTTATCGGGGTTAGTATAGTGGCAGCGACTGGTTTTCCCGTTTTAAAAGGGGAAAAACTGCCCTGTGATAGGAGTTACCTTTACTTTCTTTCTGGTGTTTATTTTAGAATGGGGGGTCGTGCCCAAAGGGAAAAATGGAGCGGGATATTTTATGGGATTGGGGGACATTTTATTGGGTGGAGGGGGATAGGAGGGGTATTAGCTTGTGCTAGAAATGCAGACTGACAGAAATGTGAGACGACAATTGTGCTCACTTGGTCGGTGTACTACCCATACAATTTTTTTTTTGCAATGAAGAGGCCCTTTTTTTTTGGGGTTTTTTTTTGCGGGGGGCGGGGCATCAGGTTGCTGGGGGGGGGGGTGGGGGGTTGCTGGGGTCGGGGGTTTAAGGGGGGGGCCCAGGTCTTCACTATATGGGGCCCCTTGAAATTTCTGTTGGCCCCCTGAGCGTGAGACGGGGTAAGTACACACCCCTTTTTTCCCAGCGCAGCCCTGGAGCACAGGAGGGGGGGGGGGACCACGTCCCCGGTGTTTAAACCCCTTTTGATTGCGGCGGATCGTCCCCCAAGCGAAAATCAAAGGGGGTTTCCCTGCTCTGTCGGGTGATCGGAAAACCCGGGGGACCGCAGAGTCGGAACAGCTGCACTCAGCCGGAGACCAGAGGCCCCCGGGCATTGTGTAACAAGCAGTGCCAGGAAGCTGTGTGCTTCCTGAACCTTTCCTGTGTCGACTACCCCCGATTATAATGTATTGCATACATGAATAGCTAAAACAAAACTAAGTGAAAAAAAAAAAAATGTAAAACATTTCCCCTTCTTTGGGGGTTAAAAAAAAAAAAAAGTAAAAAACATAAAAAGGTAAAAAAAAAGAATAAAAAAAATAAAAAAAAATAAATAAAATTATAATAAAAAATTCCCCACAAAAAAACCCCTAACATTAAAATCCACCGCCCGTAATAACCGTAGTTAAAATTAATTAAAAAGTTATTGTGTGAAATGTGAATGGGTAAAAAAAATAAACTGTTCGAAAAAAATGAGGGCCCACCCAACGCATCATTGAAAAAATAAAGTTAAAATGTTAAACGAAAAAGGGCAAAAACAAAAAAATTTTTTCTGGGTAAAATAATACTTTTCAGGGCCTGGGGCTTAATGGGTTAAAAAAACTGGGGGATTTACAAGGCAAAAAAAAGGGGACCAAATCTGGTGGATTTTCCTGACCATTATTTAGTTTTTTTTGTCCGCAAGGGGCGGTTTTGCCCAGGGTTTCAGATTCAAGCCGTTCCCCTTCACCCCCCCAATGTTCTACCCAAAAACCAGCTGAAAATGAAAAATTCTAAGTTTTGGGACCCCCAGCGTGTAAAAAAAACATTGTGGAAACCCAAAGCATGGAGACTGCTGACATTTTCATTGAGTCTAGGGGACCCGTTGCTTGTCGGTTTTAGATTTTTTTGTAAAACCGCCCAATAACTGTGCTGTGGGGACAAGCCCTTAGGTGCTACATATGTATTAAACCCCCTGTACTTTAAACCCCTAAAAGAACCCAAATGGGGACCAATTGTTTTAGAATTTCCCTATTTAGTAGAGTACATCTGCATGTCATTTATTCCATTTTTAAAAACAGCAGTTAAAAAGGCCTTAGTTAATTTAAGAACATTAGTGAAAAAACAACATAAAAACCAAGGAACCCCCCGACGCATAGGAAAAATTTTTGGTCAAAGTGTATTGAACGGGCAGGTCAAAAAAAATAGCCCAAGATGAAATCTCACAGAGCACGTTCAAAACCATTCTCAATAAAAAGGGGTAGTATGGCAATCTGCTAACTACCAAGACATGGCGGCCACCTAAAAAAGCAGGCAACCAAAGGGGAAACATAATTAAGAAGCAGCAAACGTCCAGGGCGCAACTCACAAAGGGGGGGGTCTGTCCACGGGCAATATTTTAAGTGCTCCACAATTCTGGCCTTTATGGAAGGGGGCAGGAAAAGCCCTTTTTTTAAAAACCTAAAAATCCGTTTTGCAGTTGCAAAAAGCTATTTAGGGGGTACAGAAGCATGAGAAGAAGGGGGGTCTGGGCAATGAACCCCATGCCAAAACGCTGGTAAGGAAACCAAAACTGACATCACCCCGAAAAACACCCAAACCCCCGTGAAGATGGTGGGGGGGCAGCATAGTATGGGGGGGGGCTTTTTTTCCGCAGGGACTGGGGAAATGGTCGAGTTGTGGGAAGTTGGGGGCTAAATACAAAAAAGCTGGAAGAAAACTGTTAGAGACTGCAAAGGGCTGGGGCTAGGGTTACCTTCCCCGCAGGACAACGCCTTAACAAAAGCTAAAGTAGAAGGAAGGGTTTCTCAAAGCAATTCGTGTTTCAATGGCCCGTCACCGTCCAGACCTAAACCCCTTGAGAATCTGTGGCAGGACTTGGGAAATTGCTTTCCAAACTTCTCCAACATTTTGACTGAGCTAGAGCTATTTTGCAAAGAAAAATAGGCACAAAAACCTGTTCTAATTTTGGGAAAATTCGTAGAGAATCCCCCAACAACTGAGCTGTCATTTCAGCTAAAGGGGGCCCTACAAATATTTGGGCCCGGGGGGGGATAATATGAACCAAACACTTTTTTGTTTTTTTTTTTATAAATTTTGGAAGAGACCTTCATTTTTTTTTAACTACACAAAAATTGTGACTTTGTGTTACCTTT
>JAODAL010058370.1:0-22131 GCA_025379985.1 Phyllomedusa bahiana
TTTTTTTGGGGAAAAAGGGGTTTTCGGGGGGGTTTTTCCGGGGCCCCGGTTTTTTGGGAACCCCGGGGGAAAAAAAAAAATTTTTTGGGGGGGGGAAATTTAAAAAAACCCGGGGGTTTTCCAAAAGGGGGGAAAAAAAGGGGGGGGGGAAAACCCTTTTGGGGAAAAAAAGGGAAAGGTTGGGGGGGGGCTTTTCCCCCAAAATTTTTTTTTAAAAAAAAAAAGGGGGGGGGGAAGGGGGGGGGTTTTTTTTTTAAAAAACCCCTTACCTTGGGTTTTTTTTAAAACCAAAAAAAGGGGGCCCCTTTTTTAAAAAAAAAAAGGGTTTAGGGGGGGGCCCCCAAGGGGGGAAAAATTTTTTTTTCCCCCCCCTTTTTGGGGGCCCCCCGGGCCCCCGGGGGGCCTTTTTTTAAAAAAGGTTTTGGGGGCCCCCCCTAGGGGGGGGGGTTTTTTTTTTTTTCCCCCTTTTTTTTTCCCGCCTTTTTAAAAAAAAATTTTTTCCCCCCCAAAAAAAAAAATTTTAAAAAAATTTAGGTTTGGGGAAAAAAAGGGAAAAAGGGGGGGGAAAAAAAAAATTCTTTTTTTTTTTGGGGTTTTAAAAGGGGGGTTTTTTTTTTAAAAAAAAAAAAAAAAGGGGGGGTTTTTTTGCGGAAAAAAATTTTTTGGGGTTTTTTTCCCCCTGTTTTTCCCCCGGGTTTTAAAAAACCCCTTTAAAAAATTTTTGCCGGGGAAGGAAAAAAAAAAATTTTTTAAATTTTTTAAAAAAAGGGGGGGGGGGGAAAAAAGGGGGCCCCAAAAAAACCCTTTTGGGGGGTTTTTTTTCCCAAAAGGAGGGTTTTTTTTTAAAAAAGGGGTTTAAGGGGGGGGGTTTTTTTTGGTTTTTTTTTTTTTAAAAAACCCCCCCCCTTAAATTAAAAATTTTTTTTAAAAAAAAGGGGAAAAAATTGGGGGGGTTTTTTTTTTTTTTTTGGGGGGGGGGGTTTTTTTTTTTTTTTTCCCCCCCCAAAAAAAAGGGGGGCCAATTTTTTTTTTTTTTTTTGGGGGGGTTTTTGGGGGGAAAAAAATTTTTTTTAAAAAAAAAAACCCCAAAAAGGGGTTTTTTTTTAAAAAAAATTTTTTTTTAAAAAAAAAAAGGGAAAATTTTCCCAAAAAAAATTTTTTTTAAAAAAAGGTTTTAAAAAAAAAAAAAAATTTTTTCCCCCCCTTTGTTTTTTTTTTTTTAAAAATTTTTTTTTTTTCCCCAAAAAAAAAAGGGTTTCTTTTTCTGGGAACCCCCGGGAAAAATTTTTGGGAAAAAAAATTTTTTTTTAAAACAAAAAAAAAGGGGGATTTTTTTGGGGGGGGCCCCGGGGGGGGTTTTGGTTTAAGGGGGGGGGTTTTTTTTTGGGGGGGGTTTTTTCCCCCTTTTTTTTTTAAATTTTGGGGGGGAAATTTTTTTTGGGGGGGGGGTTTTTTTTTTTTGGGGTTGGGGGGGCCCCCCCCCAAAAATTTTTTTTCCCCCCGGGGGGGGGGGGGGGGGGAAAAATTTTTTTTTTTTTTTGGGGGCCCAAAAAACCCCTTTTTGCCCCTTTTTTTTTTAAAAAAAAAAGGGAAAAAAATTTTATTTTTTTTTTTTTAAAAAAACCCAAAAAATTTTAAATTTTTTAAAACCAATTTTTTAAAAAAAAAATTTTTTTTTTTTTTTTGGTTTTCCCAAAAAAAATTTTTTGGGAAATTAAAAACCCCAAAAAATTTTAAAATTTTTTTAAAAAGGGGGGGGGTTTTAAAAAAAAAAATTTTTTTTGGGGGGGGTTTTTTTTAATTTCCGGGGTTTTTAAAAAAAAAAAAAAAATTTTTTTTTTTTTTTTTTTTAATAAATTTGGAAAAATTTAAAAAATTTTTTTTGGGGGAAATTTTTAAAAAAAAAAACCCAAAAAAATTTTTAAAAATTTTTAAAATTTTTTTAAAAAATTTTTTGGGGCCCCTTTTAAATTTAACTTTTTCCCCCTTTAAAAAATTTTTTAAATTTTAAAAAAATTTTTTTTTAAAATTTTTTTTCCCCTTTTTTTTTTCCCCAAAAAAAAAATTTTTTCCCCTTTTAAAGGGGCCAAAAATTTGGGGAAAAGGGTTTAAAATTTTTCCAAGGGGTTTTTTTAAAAAACCTTTTTTTTTAAAACCTTTTTTTAAAAAAACCCTTTTTTTTTTAAAAAATTAAAAAAAATTTTTTTTATTTTTTTTTTAAAAATTTTTAAAATATTTTCAAAAATTTTTCTTTAATTTTAAAAAACCAAAAAAAAGAAAATTTTTTTTTAAAAAAACCTTTTTTTTTTGGGGGGGGAAAAAAAAAAACCCCAAAGTGGTTGTGGATACAATTAAACCAAATTAAATTAATCCATCCCTAGATGCTATACCCACACCAATGGGGCGTAATGGAGGTGTAAAAACATTCTTATGGATTTTTGGGAGAGAGAGAAAAAAAGGCATGTTAGGATTAATCACTGTCAAATCCTTTTTCAAATGTTCTGAGCTTGCTCCCAAAGTAACCTCTTCAACTAAACAAGCAACCAAAAAACCCCAAAAAAGTTTTAAAAATGGGTTTACATTCAAAATCTGGGTAGATAAAAAATATCCCTCGAATCTGTAAATTTTTAAATTTGCTTATATTTAAGTCTTATTAAGTAAACCTTTTGGCCCTTCCCTTATCTGCCTACCTTGTAATTTCATCTGGATGTTCCTTTTAAAACCCTTTGAGTGCTAAAAGTTTCCTTTTTTTTGTTTAAATTTTTTTGGGGGATTTTTCTACAAAAATTTATTTCCCCCCTACTTCCTTTCCCTTTAGCAAATTGTTGGCATTATTTTACCTTCTGTTCTGTGAATTATTTGGAATAGAGTACAAGACATTTATTTTGCTGGGATTCAAACATTTTGTTTGAGAGAAATTATAGATCCCTTTCTATCAACTCTTGAAAGACAACGAGGATCAGGGGGCGAGACTGGACTGGATAGAACATTAGATTCTTAACAGTAAAATGGGGAATAGCGTTTGTAACTAGACTCTTTGTTTTGCTTTCCTATTGTAAGGGACGCCCTAATCTCTCCCTGGCTTGCCCTGCCTAGGCAGAGCACCAGCCCTGAGAAGGGTTACCCTGCTCATGAACCTCTTTCTGAACCCAAATTTCCCCGAAAAATTGGGGTGACAAACCCTATAGATAAAAAGGAAGACAAATGGGAAACAGATGCAAACAGACAACAAATAGAGAATAGTCAAATGGATCGAGGTCACATCAGGAGTATACACAGTACCAAAGGATAAGAAAGAGCAACCAGAAAGATAAGCCAAAATCCAAAGACCAGCAAAATCAACACAGCAGATCACAAACAGAAGCTAGGACACAGCAGCAATCACCAGGGAGGGCCCAAGCAGACAGGAAGAGGTTTTTAAAACCCCAAAGGCCCCGGGCCAAAGGGTTGGGGTCAAGTGCTTAAACCCCTTAATCACCAAACCAAAATTTTTGACTAGGCTGCAACAAAAAAATCCCTTTTAAAAGGGCCAGTAGCTAAGCCCCTAAAATGCAATTTTTTCATTAAAAATGAGCACTGCTCTACAAAAGATAGGTATGTGTATGATATTGTATTATCTGTTCTATCCTTACTTTGGCTCCCACCAAAATCCCCAAATACCATACAGAAAAAAAATTTACTAGCGTGACATTATGAAAAAAAATTTTTTTAAATTGATCAAAATTTTTAAAAAAAGATTTTAAAATTTTTTGGGGGGCAGAAATTAAAACCCATAGCTAACAGGGACAGTTGCGAACAGGATAAGATGTAACGACAGATTAAATTAACGTTATTTTTTTCACTTTGTGGGTACCTCCTTGTCTCCATTCCAACTGTTTAACCCCTTCCTACAATTTCCAAGTTTTTTCATCTTTCTTTTGGTAGTAGATATGTTTCAGTTTCCTCTGATTATCCTTCTTGTATTCCTCCTTGTTTCTTCCAACCAAGGGACATCTTTAGGGGAATCTAGGGAGTTGCTTGTACCGGAGGCTGCCAAGAAATCCAAAGACACATTAGAGAAAGAGACATGATGTTTTTTTTTCTTATTAAAATTTTTTCCCCCCAACCCCCTCCCAATGAAAAACCGGAAAATATGGATTTGGTGTAATTTTGGTGTAGGGCAATTTTTGCCGCAAAAATTTTTTTGGGGCATAAAAATTTTCTAAAAATGGGACAAATTTATAAAATGCTGTGAAATACTTTCTTAATACTGGCAAATTCTACACTAACTGAGTAGTCTGATTGTCGAGGTGGCACCACTTTTCATACATGTCCCTCTTATTGCCTTTATACACATTACTTAAAAGTTTCCTGGCTCCTAACAGTGGCTCCTAGTATTCAAATATCACGAGGACTCAGGAGAACCAAATTATAGCCAACAAAGCAATCACAGAAAACAATTATTTGAAACCTATATTAAACACAATGACATATAAAAGACACAAATAAATGACAGATCTTAAAGGATAAGGCAGACAATGGCAGAAATACCAGATTTGAATGAAACCATGAATGGACAGAATCTGAATGAACAGCAAAAACTGACCTTGACTAACTGTCCCTAAATCTTTCCCTTGATCTTTTCTTAAAGCTGTCATACCCAACACCACAGACCTTTATGCAAGCAAGAGAATTCTAGAACTTACAGAAAAACCAAGAATGAACACAGAAAGCAAACACTGATAAAAGCTAATGAACACAAGAGCCCCAAGAAAAAACAAATTGACTAGGACTAACTTTACAAAAGAAGATTAGACAGAGCAAAATGTTCAAATAGGCAAGATTCTGGATAACTAGATACAGAATATCCCACAGATTATTTGATACAGTCACACAGGACAATGTAATCTGCACCATGCTGCCAAAAACAGGGAACTTTATATAGAGACTAACTCGCACTCTAAGTAAGCTCAGGCAGCACAGCATGGTCAACTAATCTACCCTGATAGTTGCATGCGGTAGTTGCATAGAAAGGAGAAAATGGGCTACCGTTGCACACATTTTTAAATAAGTTACACACAGTGCATCACTAATTGCTGTACATGGGGCTGTATAGCTGCATCGAACACAATACAAAGCACATACTGTAGTTCAATGTTACAGCAGCATAAACAAATTAGAACTTTGGTTTCTATGGTGAACAATAGAGTGTACAAAAGTATGACTGTTAAATAATCACATTGTATCAATCCATATTTCATTGTATTAATTTAAATTCATATTGTTTATTTTTCCCTTATGTTTGTTTTCAGTGTATTCTGTTTCTCAGTTTTTAATTTTATTATAGCTTGTCCTATTAATAAAGATCAACAGTGGCAAAATATTTCAGGATTTGTTTGCATAGAGACATGAAGAAAAAAATTATAAAATAAGTGAAACATAAAAAATAGATTTTCTGATAATAGATTCCTTAGAAAAGGGCATATGGCGATAAAAAGACTTTTAAGACCATCATAATAATTGGTATATTATTTCTTACGCTAGAATTCTAAATTACATTACTTTCATATCCTAATTGCTGTAACTTTGTTCTTTCCATTCCTTTTATGCTCATGAAGTACCACAAGCATCATCACTGTGATTCTCAGCTTTTGTTGATCAAACTGTAAATCTACAAAGTTAGTCTGGCACAGGCATGTTTAAATTATTGTGCTGATATGGCTTTGACATTACAACGATCAGAGCGAAACATGGTGTGATCAAAGCTTTCCAAATGAATCCTCTGTGATAAAAACCTTGCTTTCTTGAACAGACTTTAACTTAATACAATTGCACGGCACATACTGTAGGCATGACAGGTGGAGTGCAGGGGGTGGAGAGTGTCTTAAACAAAGAAAATATACTGCCATAGAAATAGTGAGTGCAGAGGTTAAAACTGCACACATATACTGTACATACATACATACACATATACATCATAGTTGCCAACTTTCGAAAATGAAAAAGCAGGAGAATGTAGTGGGTGGCGCGCGTAGCGCGCCGCGTCAAAGATTTGCATGGACACGCCCATCTTGTTGGTATGCCACGCCCCTTCAAAAAAGCCACACCCCCTAACTGCATAACGGCTTTGGAAGAAAGCCAGGTAGATGCCCTTATAGCCAGGTAGTAGCCCCCCATAACCAGGTAGTGCCCCTTACAGGCCGGTAGATGCCCCCTTGTAGCCAAGTAGATGCCCCCTCTGTAGCCAGGTAGAGCCAAATTTGTAGCCAGGTAGATGCCCCCCTTTGTTAGCCAGGTAGGTGCCCCCATTGTTAGTCAGGTAGGTGCCCCCATTGTTAGTCAGGTAGGTGCCCCCATTGTTAGCCAGGTAGGTGCCCCCATTGTCAGCAGGTAGTGCCCCATCTGTTTGCCAGGTAGTGCCCATCTGTTTGCCGGTAGTGCCCCATCTGTTTGCCAGGTAGTGCCCCCTCTGTTGCCAGGTAGTGCCCCCATCTGTTAGCCAGGTAGTGCCCCCATCTGTTTGCCAGGTAGTGCCCCCTTTGTTGCCAGGTAGATGTCCCCTCTGTTGCCAGGTAGTGCCCCCTCTGTTCAGGTAGTGCCCCCTCTGTTGCCAGGTAGTGCCCCCTTTGTTGCCAGGTAGATGCCCCTCTGTTGCCAGGTAGTGCCCCCTCTGTTGCCAGGTAGAGCCCCCTAAAGCTAATAAAGATCAAAATATAAATCCACTTACCTTACCAGGCTCTGCAGCGTGGCCAGCTCCTGCCCGATCTCTTCAGCGGCGCAGGGGGAAGTGAGAGCAGCCGCGCGTCACTCCCTGCAGCCGGCGTCACTTCCCCCTGCGCCGTTGACCTGTATGTGCGGCGCACACACCGGCGCCGGACATACAGGGGGAGGAGGGAGGAGGGAGCGATCCCTCCTGCCTCCTCCCGCACAGTGAGACCGCGGGGGGTGAGCGGCCGCTGCGGCCGTTCACCCGCCTGTAGGAGCGGCCCGGCGGCGCCAGAGTAGCGCACTAGCGCTACTCCGGCGCCGCGGCCATTTAAAGGACCTCGCCGCCTGCAGGCGGCGGGAGGAATGCCAACTCCCCCGGGAGGGCGGGAGGGGACCCCAAATAGCGGGACCCCCCCGCCAAAACGGGAGAGTTGGCATGCGAGATATACATATGTCTACAGCAGTCCTGGTAACAAATCAGCAGTTTGATAAATGGGTGATATTCATGCTAATTGAATAACGATAACTTCCTAGTAGATGGAATTGTAAATCAGAGATCACAACCTGAGGCTCTCTAGCTGCTGTGACACTACAATTCCCAGTATTCCCTGGCAGCCACAAGCATCCTGCGAGCTGTGGTATCACAAAGACTGGCGAGTTCTAAGGGTATGTTCACATGGCTTAAAATGCCACGTATTTGGGCGCGTATTTCGCCATCTATTTAGCTTAATACGCGGCTAAATGCGCGCTGCAATTACAGTAATTCATAGCTCCCATAGAGAGCCATGGATTACGTGTCATCCCCTCGCGCGTACAATACGATTGTATTGTACGCGCGGGGGGGGAATTGACATGTCAATTGTTAGCGGCGAATATGGGCTGCTGACAATGCGTGTCTATTGGGCTGGCTCCCCCGTACTTTGGAATTACACGGTGATCAGCACGTGGTTCCAAAACACCCGGCGTATTGCAGCGCGTACTATAAGTGCCACAATAAGCCGTGTGAACATACCCTGAGGGTATGTTCACATGGCTTATTTTGGTGCTCATTTTGCCACGTATTTCGCAGCATATTGCGTGTTATATGCGGCAAAATGCACGCCGCAATTACGATAATCCATAGCTCTCATAGACTAACATATTGTACACTCGGGGGGGAGAATTGACATGTCAATTGCTCGCGGTGATTACGCGCAGCGAACAACGCATGTCAATGGGGCCGGCGGGCTGCCGACCCCCCGTGATTTGGAAAGACGCGCCGCAATAAGCCATGTGAACGTACCCTAAGGGTGCAGGATCATGATGTTAATATATCAGGACTAGAAGCCTTAAACTATTCTTATCAAATGTGTCTTTTGTCAGATTAAAATCTAACTTTATTTTATTTATTTATATAGCACCATTATATTCCACAGCGCCATACATAGATTTTCAATATTCACATTGGATCCCTGTCCCCTTCATGGCCTACAATCTAACATCTAGATTAATTTACATGTATGTTTTTTTTAGATTCTGGGGGAATACCCATAGGAAATCTGCACAAGCACGGGGAAAACATACAAACTCCTTGCAAATTTTGTCCTTGGTGTATTTTCAAACCCCCCATACAAAAAAAACCTTTCCCTCCCAAGTGTTCCTTTTTTGGAGGTAAATCCCTATTTAAACCCTTGCCCCTTTTCCTTTAAAGTCCTCTTTTTAAATTTTGGAAATGATTTGTGCAATAAAATGACTATCTTGCTTTAAAAAGTATCTGATTGATCCTAACAATTTACTTAATATTCGTCTTTGGGATAAAAGAAACCCTGAAATGTCCCCCTTTTTGGATCTAAAAATTTGGGAGGTATGTGTTTGGGCGTGGTTAAGGCGTTTTGGGGTGTGTGTCATTTTTCGGGGCGTGGTTAGATACTGGCCTATGTGTCCCTCTTTGCGTCTCTAAAATTTTGGGGGGGTATGCAACTGTGCAAACCACGCCCCTGTGCCAAACAATCTTACCTATAAATTTAAAAGGGAGAGGCATCCACAGTCCCACAGTCTCTGAGGCTTCTTCTTACAGAATCAATTGTTTTCATCACAGATCCCTTCTTCGTGCAGAGTAGTAATCAGCCATAGGTAGGCAGAAAAATGTATCTTGCAAAGTTTGTCTGTTCAACTCAGGGTCTAGTGTTAAAAATGATGCTACTGGATAGCACACTCACCACATGAGAATTTATGTGTTCTGTTTGGTCATTAACATCCTTTAAAGGGAATCTGTCGGCAATTTTTTTTTTACTTAAAAATTTCCTAAAAAAAAGTGTTTAACATATAAAAGTGATTAAAAAATAATCATTTTTTTTACAATTCCCCTTTTTGTTGGTCAGTCTGGTTAGTAATCTTGTTGGTTGGCTCAGTTTTGTGTTGGCTTTCGCGTAATTCACCAGACCTAGAGACAATACAGAATGCCAAAGTACAAAATCTGTACCATTGTCCCCAACCTACCATGTGTCATTTATAATACTTTATAATTGGAGGGGGAAATTTATTCTAACAAGTGGGTTCGTTTTGAATTTCAGGAAAAATTCGGGTTTGGAAAAGCAGTCGAACTTTGGGGGACTTGGGGGAACGAAGTTGCTTTTTATTATAAAGGTGCGAGCACATGGCGCTAATGGGGCAAAGCACTTGGGGGGAAGAAGGGCATAGCCGCGACATGTGCAGGGTAAAAAACCCAAACAAAACCCGGATTCTGTGAGTCCCCACTAATAATTGGGCGGAGCCGGGGAGCTCACACTCCTCTCCTGTGCTCTCGGGGGGGCTGCCGCGGTGAAGCTCTTACTGAAGAATTTTTTTTTATTTTTATTTTTCTGGGGGGGTGTCTCGCTTTTTCTCAGGGGACTGTTCTTTTAAAATTTTCCCTATTTCAAATTTTTTTTGGGGTTTTGGGATCTGAAATCCAGGGGGCGTCCACGCAGCTGAAATATACATTCAAACCCAAAGTGGGACCCTAAGCCATTTTCCGGTTGTATTCATTTAAAGAAAGGGGTTTTTAACAATACAAATACCACTTATTTTTGGCTGCCCCAAAAATTCTATTGCGAAATTTTTACATCCGGGGGTTTAAATTTAAGCGTTGTTTTTGCTGGTTTTGTGAAAAAAATTTAAACCTTCTTTTTCAACCCCAAAATATATACATTTTTCCTGTAGCCAAATTTCCCACAAGAAAAGGGTTTTTTTCAACTGTTTCTTTTGTCGGTGGCGTAAAAAACACGCAATTGTAACTGCTACAAAGTTTAATTTTTTGGGTGCGGCTAAAATTTTTTGGGCGAAATTTTAAATTCCGGGGGTTAAATTTTAAAGCTTGTTTTGCTGGTTTTGTTTGCCCCCAAAAAACCGTCTTTTTAAACGCCAAATATATACTTTTTTCCCTGTAGCCCCAAATTTTTCACAAGAAAAGGGAAAAATTTTAAAAAAACTGTTTCTTTTGGGTTGTGGGGCTTTAGAAAACACCCCAATTGTAACACGCTACAAAGCTATTTATTTTTGCGGCCAATTCAATTGGGGCAATTTACATCCGGGGTTTAAATTAAGCGTTGTTTTTTTTTGGGTGTGCTGAAAAAAAAAAACCGTCTTTTTAAACGGAAAAAATAAAAAAATTTTTTCCCCTTAGCCTAATTCAAAAGGGCAAAGGAAAAATTTACAACTGTATCTCTTTTTTTTTGGGGCTTTAGAAAACCCCCCAATTGTAACACGCTACAAAAGTTCTTTTTTGGGTGGGCTCAATTTTTTGGGCGCTTTTTACACCCAAAGGGTTTTAATTAAGCGTTGTTTTGCTGGTGTGCTGACAAAAAAAAAACCGCCCTCTTTAAAAGCCAAAAAAATTTTTTTTTTTCCCTGTACCCAAAATTTCAAAAAAAAGGGTTTAAATTACAACTGTATTTTTTGTTGTGGGGGCGTAGAAAACCCAATTGTAACACGCTACAAAGCTACTTTTTTGTGCGGCTAAATTTCCCTATTGCCAATTTCATCCAGGGGTTAATTAAGCGTTGTTTTTGCGGGTGTGCTGACAAAAAAAAACCCGGTTTTTTCAACGCCAAAATATATACTTTTTTTCCGTAGCCAAATTTTTCAAGAAAAGGGTTTTAATTACAACTGTATCTCTTGTTGTGTGGCGTAAAAAAACCGAAATTTTGTAACCCTAAAAGTTTCAATTTTGGCCTCAATTCTTTGGCGCAAATTTACATCCGGGGGTTAAATTAAACCCGTTGTTTTGTAGGTGTGCGACAAAAAAAAAAACCGTCTTTTTCAACGCCAAAATATAAAAATTTTTTTCCTGTAGCCAAATTTCACAAGCAAAGGTTAATTAAAAACTGTTTCCTTGTTGTTGGCGTAAAAAACCCCAAAATTGTAATCGCTAAAAAGCTTATTTTTTGTGGGCTAAATTTCTTTGGCGCAATTTACACCCGGGGGGGTTTTAAAAAAGGTTGTTTTCCCCTGGTGTGCTGCAAAAAAAAAAATGCCTTTTTCAAGGGCCAAAATTAAAATTTTTCTTGTAGCCAAATTTTCAAAGCAAAGGTTAATTACAACTGTATCCTTGTTGTGGGGCGTAGAAAAAAAACCAATTGTAACCCTACAAAGTTTAAAAAATTTTGTGCGGCTAAATTTCTATTGCGCAATTTACACCCGGGGGTTAAATTTTAAGCTTGTTTTGCTGGTGGGGCCGGGGACAAAAAAAAAACCCAATTTTTTTAAACCCCAAAAAAATAAATTTTTTCCTGTGCCAAAATTCACAAGAAAGGGTTTAAAATTACAACTTATCCTTTGGGTGGCTTTGAAAACCCCAATTTGTAACCGCACAAAAGTTTCAATTTTTGGGGGTAAATTCCCTTTGGCGAAATTTTAAACCACCCCGGGGGTTTAAATTTTAAGCGGTTTTTTTTCTGGTTGCTAAACAAAAAAAAAACCCCTTTTTTTTCCCAAGGCCAAAATTTTACTTTTTTTCCTGTACCCCAAATTCATGCCCAAAGGTTAATTAAGCCTTTTTTGTGCTTTTTTTTTTTTTTTTTTTAACCATTTGGGTAAAAAACACAGTGTTTTTAAACGACACATAAAAGGGAAATGTTTCTGGCCATTTTTTGGAGCGAAAATTTATATCCAAGGGTTACCCAACCCTTGTTACGGGGTTTTTTTTGGGATCAAAAACGGGGTGTTTTTATCAAAATACAGATATCATCATCAAACAGGTGTTTGTACATTTTAGAACAAACAGTTTGTCAGCCAAGGGGAGGTGGCGGCTCTGAAACCTGCGGGGTGGCAGGGGGCACAAAACCAAAATTTGGGGGGGGGGAAAAACGGGGCCCAAAGGCCCGCGCAAGCAAGGACGTCGCGCGGGGGTCACTGGGTTGAGGCCAAAAACTGCCGCTTTCATCAAGGGCCGTGGTTTTTTCAGAACCCCAAGGGGTTTTTTTGATTTTTGACTAGGTCACCCTTTCTTCCTCCCAGATGACATCGAAAAACCCCACCAAGACCCGGGGGGAACCCTTCAAAAACAACCTTTAGTTGGCAGGGCCCCGGGGGGGGTTCAGGGGCCCCCCCCCTGTCCCCCGGGCCCGCCTCTGTCCCACCCGGTTTCCCACAGCCAGAGATTATTTTTTGGTCTGGGCTCAGCCCCACTATATAGCGAGGATAAAACCAATTTGGGGAGGGCAGTCAGCAGCTACTTGGCAGCGAAGAAAGGGGGCCAAATTTTAGTCCCTTTTGCAGTAGGCGGCAAAGTATAGATGTGGAGAGGGGGCACATGGGGGGTCATGTTGTGAGAGGTCACCCTGGCATAAAAACCCGGTGATGGGGGACCCCGGGACATAAAACACAAATAGATGAAAAAGTACCCGACCGCACGGGGGACCCCCGGATGAGGAAAGGGGCTTAATCTTCGTCGGGAGAAGGGGGGCCGTAGCTTGCGCATGGGGCAGCAGCGCACCCCAGAAATGGGTCGTGGGGCCCTGGGGCCCAGCAGGATAGCAAGTGTGAGGTCGGGGGCCAAGGGGCCCCGGGGTAAAAAACCCGCTTCGCAGGTCCAAGAAAGTAGCACCGGGGCCAGCGGGTACGGGGCGTAGTCCTCAGTCGGAGGGGTTGGGGGTTTAAAATCCATACTCGGGGGTGGGGCCAGTTCTTTGCTAAACCCGGAGGACCCAAATTAGGGGTATATGAAGAATCTGTGGCGGGAAAGTAAAGGTGGCCAGGGAGCTAACGTTGGCACCAGGGCCCTTTGCGCCCAAACACTTGCTCCCTCACCATCCTGTGGCCGGGGAAAAGTGGCTCAATGGGGTGGCCCAATCCCTCCGCCCCCAGCAAACAGCACAGACTCCACGCCAGGGGGACGCATGCCTTTGCACCAGTCAAGGCTCCACCACCTCTGCGGGAAGGGAGTTTTTACTCTTTGAAAATCATCTCCCCCCCAATGCCCTCCCTCCCCCTACTCATGGCCCAGCATTTTCACCCGAGGCGTTTGAAAAGAAAAAAACAGTATGCGCCCAACCATCCTAAGGGCCATGACCTTTTGCCCCTGTCCAAGTTTTTGGTATGCCAACCCCCCAAAAATTTTTTTAAAAACAAAATTACCCCCCCCCCCCCCCCCCCCTCCCCCCCCTTTTTTTCAATCCAAATTTTTTTTTTTTAACTGCCAGCCGAGATGGAGATTTCCCAAGCCGAAATTTTTTTTCCAAAAAGGCAGAAACCACACTTCTTAAATATGGGCCCAGAAGGGGGGTCAGCCCTTTGAGCTTATGGGTTTTTTTTCCAAGGGCACGGCGGGCGGGGACGGGGGGAGCGAAAACAACAGTCGGGCCCATTACTTTCATTTACGGCCCACTGGGGGGAAATGTGTTTTCCAGCCCAGGACACCAACAATTTGGACGGGAAAGACGCCGTTTTTCTCCTCCACGTTGTCAAATTGCTGACCTGCGCCAATGTCCGCCTCCTCCCCTCCCCCACCACCCCAAATTCACCTCCACAATTTATGCTCCATCATCCCACATGTTTTGGGCACAGCGGTGCCCACCGTTTTTACACCGGGCTTCCCTCGGCGTCAAAAGTCACACAGGGGGGGAAAACTGCCCCGCGTCTTTGCAGCAAAAAATCAAGGGGGGCTTTCCGCCAAAACTGCAAATGGGAACCATGGTGACGGACCTGGGGGGGAACAGGGTTTGTCCCCCGCTGCACCGAGGAGGGTTTGGCCCATGCCCCTGCATGGCTCATGTTTTTCAATTGGTTTTAAAAAGGGTTTTCCTGAAGTTTTCCACCGATCTTCAGAAAAATTTTTAAAATGGCCAGGAAAACTGGGGCATGCACTTTACCCAAATTCGTAAAAACCCGGGAAACACCCTCCTCAATTTCAGCGGCGAAGGGCCCTCCCCCAACACATCTGATAATGCGAGTTTCCCCCCGCGGAAATTTCCCACCTGCACATTTTGGACCGGGGGGAAAAACAGAGAAAGGCCTTTAAACGTTTTTTTGAGATCCAGGCAAAGAAGTACTCCCCTGTGTAATTTTTGATTTAAAAACAGGGGAAAACTCATGCGTGACACCGCTTTTTGGGTTTGGGGGCCTTTTCGGGAGGCGCGTTTTTTTGCATCGCCAGGATACGGGATGAAAAACGTCATTCCACTGTTCCCCAGTCCTGGAACAGATGCTGAAAAATCTGCCCGGGCAGGGACGGGGAGAGTTGGCGACAAAAATCTCGGGGCCCACATGAGTCCGGGGGGGATGAAATTGGGGGAGGAGGGGGAAAATTGGAGCAAAAGCATTGTCTGGTGAAAAAAGTGGTTTTTTTACCCAGGGACAAAGAGGAGGAAACAGGACAGCGGAGGAGGTGGGGTGGAGATGAGGGAAAACGAGGCAGATGGGCCTTTCCCAAACACCGTGGCAGTATACAGTGGAAATGGGGCAGGGGCCCCTCGGAGTCACTTGTGCAGATGGCCCGCCCGCATGCTTATTTTTCCCCGGGAGAGGGAAGACTTTGGCTCTCCACCCTATTGGACCCTCGCTTTTCCCGGGGCCCCAAAAAGGGAGCCTTTTTCCCCGCTATTGAGAGGGGAAAAACAAATTTTAAAAATATAGGGAAAATCCTCCGTAAACATTGGCCGCTGCCTATGTGCGCCATCGGGCCCTTTCCTTGACAGGGGCTGACCGGGGGGTTTTCCCCAGCGCTTTATGTATACTGCCGCGGGGGGTGGGGGACGGTGGGGGGGTAGGGGCAGTACCCCTCCCCTCAGTAGTAACCCAATTTGGAGGCACTGATGAGCAGCTTCCTTCACCCGCCCGTGAGGAAGGGGGGTCGCCAGCAGGGAGCAGCAGCAGGACCTGGAGAGTCCCTGAACCAACCGGGTTTTGGGCCCACTTTTTGGGCAGCAAATCTGGCCCCCCCTTTTGAAGATCCGCTGGATACGGGCAGCCCCAAAATGGATGTGTGGCCGCAAAAATTCGATTTTTTCAGTGGAGAAGCGTCCCGCCCGGCCTTGGGTGTGGCATCATGCGGGTGTTAAATGTGGGTGGGGCCATCTTTACCCCCAAAGGGGAACCTTCTTGTCCCCGGGAAATTTTGGAATGATGACCTTTGTCCCAAAATGAAACAGGGGTGGATCGGCCCGGAAATTTTCCCCACACCAATGCCTTAGGCTTCAGCCCGGGTTTAAACTTCCCGCCCCAGCCCCTATTCTGATGCCGCCACCGCCCCGTTTCCCCCCACCCTTGTGACATTTCCCATCGCCTATAAACCCTTTTACCAGGGGCTGGGATTGCCCCCACCCCAACTTTTTGTCATTTTTGCCACTCTATGCCTCAGGGTGCTGCTGCTGTTTTCTGTTGCCGTGACATTCCCCACTGTGTCATTGTTTCCACCCGTCGACCTCATGCTGCTGCTGTGGTGCTGCCTTTTCCTCCACACGTGTCATTGTGCCCACTGCCCCGACCTCATGCTGCCGCCGCCGTGACCCCCGCTCCCCTCATTTTGCCACTCTGTGGGTTTTCCCCCTGCTTTTTCCACCTCCAGAAAGTCCCTTGTGCCATCTCTGACCTCATGCTTTCCTGTTGACCCTGCCGTGCCCTCCACACCCTTTTATTGGGGCCCCCTCCTGAACCCTCATGGGGCTGCCGCCGGGGACCCCCGCCTCAGTCATTGTGCCATTCTGTGGCTTCCTCCGGTTTTGCCACCCCAGAATTTTCATTGTGCCACTGCCTGAAACTCACTGCTGCGTTTGGGACCCCCACCCCTGTGTGATTGTTTCCACCGGGGGGGCCTAATAATGTTTTTTCCACCTCCAGAAATTCCCTTGTGCCACTGCCTTATTCATGCTGCTGCGCGAACCTCCACACTGTGTGAATTTTGCCACTCTGGGGCCTAATACTGTTTGCCCCCTCCAGAAAGTCCCCTTGTGCCACGCCTGATCTATACTTCTGCCGCCGTGACCCCCACACTGTGTTTATTGTGGGCCCCTCTTGGCCTAATCTGTTTTTTTCCGCCTCCAGAATTTTCATTGTGCCCCTGGGCCCGATCTCATGCTGCTGTTTTTCGTGACCTCCACACTGTTTCAATTTTGGGCCCTTGGCCTTTAAAACGGGTTTTTCCGCCTCCAGAATGGCATTGTGCCACTGCCTGCCTCATATGCTGCCGCGTGACCTCCGCTCTCAGTCCTTGTGCCACTCGTGGGTTCCCTTTTTTTTGGGCCCCCCCCAGAAAGGGCATTTTTGCCACCCCCCGACCTCATGCTTTTGTGGGTGGGCCCCCGTCACCTCCACACTCTGTCACAATTTTGCCAAACCCGAGTCTTTAGCTTTTTTTTTTTCCGCTTTCGCTGGCTGAATTTATCAGGGTACATTTTCCCCCTTTAGTTTTTTGGGCAGTTTTTTCCCTCTTTAAATGCCCCGGGAATTTTATAAGGAAAACGAAATTTAAGGCGGGGGCAAATCATCTGCGTGTCATACTAAAAACAACAATTTTATGAAGACCAAACCAAGCTCCCTCTGCATATTTAAGGGGGGCACAACGTTTTTTCCCGCACCCTGCAAATCCCCTGGCAGCCCCGGAAATAGCGCCCTTTTTAAAGCGTTCGTGCCGAAAATTTTTCGGGCCAAATTTTTTTTTTGTCGGGAAAATTTGGGCGAAGTGGGCCGAATCGAAAATTTTTAGAAATTTTGGCCCTTTTCTATTTTTAATAAAGGAGCTTGAGTAAACCCCCTTTTTACACCCAAAACCTTGCTGCCAAAAATGTTACGTCTACACCTCCTAGATCTGGGAATGACCCATAAAATGGCTTTTTCTTGAATTGCAATTTGCACAGTACAGTCAAAAAAAAATTTTTATGATTTTTTGGGAAACTAAATCCCCAAATTTGGGATGTTTGATTTTAATAAACTGCTATTAATAAAAGCCCAAAGGGTAATTAATGCCCCCTTTTGGGTTTTTATATATTTTTTGGGGTCATACATAGTTTTTGAAAAGACTAGACCTGTAAGTAGACAAAAAAATTTAAAACAACTGCAACGCAAAATGCAAAACAAAGGAAAAGACAGAATGGAGAAATAATAGCTTTTCTGCTGTAGCAGTAGGGTAACATTTTTGCTTAGTTCTAAGTCTTCTTAGTGTTATTTTTACAAAAAACAAGGTAAAGAAATTTTTGCCGCCCTACTCCATTTTTGGAATGAAATTTTTTGCATGGAAATGCCCCCCTTTTGGTTTTAGAAAAAAAAATAATTTTTATTCCAGCCCAAAACCAAAAAAAATTTTTCTGTTTCATTTGAAGTTTCCTTACAATCTACTTAAACACATTTTTTGCATGGTGCAATGTTTAAGAATGGAACTGAGTTGAAAATACACCGTGTTCTATCATTCTATCATCGGTCTCAAACGGATTTTAAGGAACCTATAAATAAAAATAAAACGAAAATTGTTTTATGATTTGCTGGTTTGGAAATCTATTTTCTCTTAAGAGAAGTACAGATAAAACAAAGGTTAAAGCAAGTAGCCTACAAATCTGTTTGGAATATGTGCTCCAGAGCTCGCTCTAGAGGATTTCCTATGTATTATATCCACTGTTTTTGTTTTTCTTTCTTCAAGGACATGAAATGGATAGAGGAGAAGCAAGCACTTTACAGACGAAACCAGGAGCTCGTTGATAAAGTAAAATTCTCATAAAACTGTATTGGTTTTAATGATGCTACATGCTTAAAAGAAATCTCCTCCTTTTATCACCAATTGATTTTTTTTTTATTATATTCAGTGCTTATTTCTTACTATAACTTTAGATAGTAGAGCCATGTTTTCTGACACAAAGCCCCAAATCCCCTGCATAGACATGTAAATAAATCACAAAATTATTACTGCTTGCAGTTGCTGAAAGGGGAAGCTTGGGAACTTTGCATTGTTTTGGTTTTGGGGTTTTGTGACCCGCACAGCCACATCTAAGTTTAGGACATGCAACCGCTCAATTGAATAGTATTGGCATCATTAATTGGTTGTGAGCCAGCATTGTGTATCACATGTAACAGTAAACCTGGCACTCTAGATAAGGCTCATTTACTGTATGTGCAATTGTAATACTTACAATCATCCCCTCAAGGATAGTAGCTGTGTGAGTGGTTGTTCATCAGTATTTTACACCTGAGCAATCTCCCCAATATGGTACTGTGGCTTTTCTACATATTATTATGAACTGGTTTTTATCCAATGTGCATTTTTTTTACTAAGTAGTTGTTCCCTCTCATGAATGGGTGTGTGAGTAATTGTTCATCAGTATTCTGCACATGTGTAGCTTGTCCCATGTAGCACTGGGACTTTTATTACCTCTATTGGGAATAGTCTTTTGTCCAGTCATTGAGTTGTGAGTGTTTTTAAGTAATTGTATGACATACACTCACCGGCCACTTTATTAGGTACACCTGTCCAACTGCTCGTTAACACTTAATTTCTAATCAGCCAATCACATGGCGGCAACTCAGTGCATTTAGGCATGTAGACATGGTCAAGACAATCTCCTGCAGTTCAAACCGAGCATCAGTATGGGGAAGAAAGGTGATTTGAGTGCCTTTGAACGTGGCATGGTTGTTGGTGCCAGAAGGGCTGGTCTGAGTATTTCAGAAACTGATGATCTCCTGGGATTTTCACGCACAACCATCTCTAGGGTTTACAGAGAATGGTCCGAAAAAGAAAAAACATCCAGTGAGCGGCAGTCCTGTGGGCGGAAATGCCTTGTTGATGCCAGAGGTCAAAGGAGAATGGGCAGACTGGTTTGAGCTGATAGAAAGGCAACAGTGACTCAAATAGCCACCCGTTACAACCAAGGTAGGCAGAAGAGCATCTCTGAACGCACAGTACGGCGAACTTTGAGGCAGATGGGCTACAGCAGCAGAAGACCACACCGGGGTGCCACTCCTAACAGCTAAGAACAGGAAAACTGAGGCTCCAATTTGCCCAAGCTAATCGAAATTGGACAGTAGAAGATTGGAAAACGTTGCCTGGTCTGATGAGTCTCGATTTCTGCTGCGACATTCGGATGGTAGGGTCAGAATTTGGCGTCAACAACATGAAAGCATGGATCCATCCTGCCTTGTATCAACGGTTCAGGCTGGTGGTGGTGGTGTCATGGTGTAGGGAATATTTTCTTGGCACTCTTTGGGCCCCTTGGTACCAATTGAGCATCGTTGCAACACCTTGTTGAATCTATGCCACGAAGAATTGAGGCAGTTCTGAAGGCAAAAGGGGGTCCAACCCGTTACTAGCATGGTGTACCTAATAAAGTGGCCGGTGAGTGTACAGTTGCATGGAGCCATGTAGCAATGAAAAGCACTTGTGGAATCCTTAAACAGCTGATCAGTAGAGGTGGCAAATGTCAACTCCTCCACTCACTTATAACCTTAAAAAACTCTATAAGCCTCATGCAGCAAGTTCCAAAGCTCTCTCTGTTGACGATGACAAGAAGCCAGATTTTTACTCTTTTTACTTTTAAAATTGGTTGGATGGCTAATTTTTCAATTATTTTATTGGTATAATGCTGCCCTATTAAAATAAAAAACCTATATTAACTTCTTCTCTCACTTTAGATTCAGAGCTGCGCTTTCCTCACTCTTTGCCAATCTTCTGTTTTCTTCTAGTCTTCTTCTGAATGGGACATTAGTCACATGCTGTTGGCACTGTTTGGAGTGCTGTGATGACTCAGTGACTGCACTGACAACATGCCATTCAGAAGGAGACTGGTGGAGAGTGAACATGGCGCAGCGCTGAATCCAAGGTGAGAGGAGAGGTTAGTATGAGGGTTTTTAATTTTCATAAGGCAACAGTATCCTAATAAAATAATAAAAAATTTGAAGCTCTTTATCATGAAACAAAGAATTGAGCACTGTAATGATGTATTAAGAAATGACTTAGGACATATTAAAGGTAAGGAATGGCTTTTAAGGGTGGGCATAATTATTTCCATATTTACAATGTAATATGTTTAACATAATATAATTAAGGAAAATGAAATAAACACTATAATTATACATTATGGGGATCATATGTGTATGGCTTTCAGAGCAGGTTATGATGTATTAGGAATGTTACTCATCGGTTACTTTTGGCAACTATTTTCTATAAGACATTTTTTGCACGTTTAGGCTTATATTATGGAGCTATAGGGTTGGTGAATGTTGATAACAACACTAAAGGGGTGTTCCGGGATCTAACAATACTTGTTAGTCCATCAGGGCATAAGTAAAAATAGAAGATAAAACTCATTTACCTCAGGTACGTCCCAGATGCTCCCATTCACTCCCGGCAGCTGTCCCAGTGATCTTCGCTGTAGCTGTAAACGGTCTTTATTCATGTGACATTTGCAGCCAATTACAGGCCACCGAGATCACGTGCATGTAAAGTTTTTAGCCTGTGATTGGCTGCACTGTCATATGAAGCTGAACGTTCACTGGCTATTTCCAAGATGAACGCACCGACAGCTGGGACTGAAAGAGACCATCAAGGAGGTTAGTATGTGTTCTATCTTCTATTTTTTTGTCCTTCCCTGATGGACCAACAAGCATTGTTAGATCCTGGGACACCCCTTTAAAACAGCCACCTACAGATTTTATATTTTTATTTAACAAAACTTAGATCTCTTTTAAACCCCATTTTGATCTAAGTTTGGGTCAGAGGAAACAGCTCAGTGGGAAAGCAGATATGGTCACAATGTGACATGCTGCACCATAATCTGCGCTAAAAATTCTGGCGTAGGAAGTTAGCCAAAAAAAAGTTGGTCTAAAAAGCTAGACAAGTCTAAAGCTACCCCAATTTATCAATCAGCATGAGCTAATGTGATAAATCTGGTGCATTTTTTGACTGCCTGTCTAACTTTTAGTAAATAAGAGCCAGTATGTTCTTCTTGAGAATAAGTGCTCTTTAAAGCTGTAGGCACCCACCTACGGTTGTTTTTTTTTCTTTTTTTATAGTTATGGTGCTACGATTTATAATCAGTGTAGACTGTAGATTTTACTGTGTTACACAGTAACTATGTGGAAATTATGATAATAATGCAAAATGATGTGTACATATACCTGATTTTAATTAACTCTTTATATTTCATCATAGATTAAACAATTGGAGACTGACGAAGCCAAGCTCAAACATGATGTCCAAGATGCAAAAGATCAGAATGAACTCCTAGAATTCAGGATTCTAGAGCTTGAAGTAAGAAATTTAAAAAAAAAAGTTTTATTGTATGTATAATCAGACCTTTTCATCTAACTTTCTAATTTGCCATACATTTTAATTTCTTTTTTTTTTGTAATCTCATTAAACAGATTTATAAAGAAAAAAGTCTACATTTATATAAAATCTTGGGTCTTTTGGAATATTTTGAAAAACAATGCCAAAATGTTGTTAGTTGTAATGGTAACTTGACTGTAACTTTTTCAATGACTTTCAATGGTTATGTTTCTCAAATTATGCAAAATTTTACAAACCTAATTAATAAGATTCCATGCAGGATTTGTCTGATGAGGACAACCTCTGTTTTAAAAGAAGCATTATTGTTAGCTAAGGCCCATAATTGTAAACATGTTTCATACATCAGCACTGCTTGGGGAAAACCTCCGCATTAGAAAACGTGACAGTAAGAATTGACCATACAATGGATCAAGCCGAAGTTGTCCTGCCTGATATCCAGAACCTAGCAGCCGTAGTGAACCATCAAGGCGTCCACCTGGAGCCACTCTTCCAGAAGCTACTAACAATTACCACTCGCCTGGATGAAGTTGTGTCTGCACTGGCACCGACACATGTTCAGCTACCTGCTGTAGCTCCTCCTTCCACTGCCATGGCAAGTCCCAGCCTGCACCTGCATTTGCCTGTCCATTACTACGGTGATCCCCATACATGTCGCGGCTTAGTCAACCAGTGTACCATACACTTTGAGGTCCAGTTCTACGATTTCAGGTGGGCCAAAT
>JAODAL010058371.1:0-22131 GCA_025379985.1 Phyllomedusa bahiana
TTGCCGTGCTGCAGTAAATTTTTTATGTCCACGGGGTTTCCCCAAAGTCCTCCTCCATGTACTTTTACCCAGTTTTTTTTTTCCATTTAAATGTAATAATGAAATGGTTTTTTCCCACCCCTGGAAAAAAACCTTGCTTTTATCAGTGTTAAAACCCTATCTGCCACTTCTTGCTCAGGCCCCAACCTGTCCAGATCCTTTGTAATAACCCACTTATCCCCCTTTGTGTGGATTCCTTTACAGAGCTTGTTCATTGCAAAGACGATATTTACTGTGTATTCCCCTGTGTAAGATCTTTAAAAAAAATATTAAAGGGTAGGGCCTAATCTGGCCCTGGGGTTTTCCCACTGTAACAGGGATCCAGCCCTGAGTTTGCAACTTAATTACTCCCCTTTGTTTTTACAGTGAGCCAGTTACTTCCCCCTTGTAACTTTTTTCCCCAGTCCAGCATTTCTTTTATTAAACCTTTTATGGGAACAAATCAAATGCTTTGAAAAATCTAGATATATGCACCCAGTGACTCACCGATCCAGTCTGGAACTAATTCCTATAGAAGTAAGAGATTGTCTGACGGACCGATCCTTAAAAAAACCCCCATGGGGAAACGGCTTTATAACTTTTTTTCGTGAGATCCCGGATAGCATCTCGGGAAAAAACCCTTTCAAAACATTTTTACCCAAAAGAGGTTAAGCTTATGGCCTATATTTTCCCTGGTCATTTTGCCCCCTTTTTTGAATTTTTGGCAAAATTTGCTATGCGCAAATTTTTTGGGAAAACCCCCCGTTATTTAAGTCCAAAAATATTAAAATAGGGGCCTATTTTGGGGAATAATTAACTCTCTTGGGGACACGTGGTGTATACCGTAAAGGGCCCTGGGGATTTGTTTTTTTAATCTTCCTAAGGGGGAGTGCATTCTTCGGGGTTTAGACAAGAAACATTTAAGTTGGAATTTACTCCCCCCTTTGTCTCAAAGGAAGCTCATCCCCCGCGGTAAATACAGGGGAAAAAAAGAAATTGTTTAATGGTTTTCTTTTTTTTATCGCCCCCTATGTCTCCCTCTGTACTTTTTTAAAGGGCCAACGTTTTTTTTTTAATCTTTTTTATTTATTAGTTAAAAAATTTTTTGGGGTTGTTTTACTTTCTATTGCAAATACGTCTTTCTGTCTCCGCTTTGCTGCCTTTATCTTTTTTTACAGCAAGAGTGAAAAAGAAATTTTACTGCTTGTTATCCACTGTACCACACATGGGAGATTTGTTACAGAAATTTGTCTTGATGGGGTTTGCAGAAAAAAAAACTTATTCCCATGTATGGAAAGGTTTGTTTTTTTGCAAAAAAATTTTTTAAAACCATTGCTGTCTGTAATATACTCTTACAATTGACAGAGGTTGTTCATTTTGGGGTTTTTTTTAACTTTTTAAAGGGATGGGTTTGGCTAGCTTCGACTTTATTTGTTTTTGTCCAATTTATAAGTTTGTGTGGTTGACGCTAAACTTATTACAAATTTCATTAAGGTGCCTGATCTTCTAAATTGAGTGCACCTTTTTGTACATTTATTTCATTTGGGCAGAAACCAAGTGTGGTTATCTGTGACTTTCCAATTTTTTGGGGCTGGGTTCAATCCACCAAGGACATCATCTGTATGGAGTATACATGTTCATCCCATCTTAGCATGGATTTCCTCTGTGTACTCCGGTTTCCTCCATACTCTAAGAACATAATGTTAGATTCACCTGAAATTTTTGGGTTTTGACCCCAAAGTGGACTGGACCAGGGTTTTAAAATGAAAACTTTACCACATTGTGAAATAAAATGGTGTTATATAAATACATAAAACAAATCAATAGCAAGGAACATGAATTAAAATGCAGCAATGTGTGCCAAAGTCCTGGCATGGAATTAAGCCAAAGTAAAAGTATGCCAACTAATAGCTGTTATAAAAAGTTAGTAAAAAAAATAATCAAAAGATGCATACATTTATTAAGCATCATTAGCCACTGAGACTATGTAGTCTGTTTACGCTAAGTTTTAGACAATATTTTATAAGTCTACCCCAAAGTATTTTATTTGATATACAATCTTTGTGAAATACATTTGAAAGGAAAGTTGCTACATCATGAGTGAAGAAGGGAGTCCTCTACTGTAGAAGATTAAGAGTTTGGCACAGTATTGATGGCTGATCTAGAAACCATAACATAAGAGGTCTGGATGTCTTTTTAGCCAGACATATTATTATTTTGGGTAGATTTAGATAAGTTTGAGATAAGCAACTGAAGAATATGGGCCTCATGTTTGAAAACTATCTAAGTCGAAGATTTTCTTTGTTGCCCAAAACACCGTCAGAGATCTATTTTCTTTTTTTCAGGGCACTTATAAAAATAAAGGTAGGTAGATATAGCACCTCTGTAAGTTACCCCCCCTTGGGGTGGTTTGATTTACCACCCCCTATGGGAAATAAGGTCCCTAAGGTAAAAAGGCCCCCAGGTAGGTAATTTTGCCCCTCTTTGGGTAGAATGCCCCCCCCCTGCAAGTAGGTGGACAGGTGTAAAGGATAAAAAAAAATAAAAAATAAATAAAAAGGTACTCACCTCTCCCGCAAAGCAGCCAGCTCTGGGGGCTAATGTCCTGCGTAAGTGGCGTGATGTCATCAAGTCTGTTAAGCAGGGACACTGTTCCTGGGATCTCCTGGATCACCTGGGCCCTGCATTCTACATGTAGAAGCTGCTGCACAGTTAGGGTATGTTTCATAGTTTCATAGTTTGTAAGGCCAAAAAAAAAAAAAAAGACGAGACGTCATCCAGTTCAGCCTGTTGTGTAAGGTTTTTGTCCGAGGAAGGCAAAAAACCCAAATGAGGTAGAAGCCAATTGTCTCATTTTGGGAAAAATTCCTTTCCCCGACCCAAAGGGGCATCGGAAAAATCCCTGTTAAACAAATGTTCAAGTTTTTCAGCCCTTTTTTTTGTCCTTTTTTTTCGGACCCAAAACGGACCCAAAAAAAAGTATCTAACAATGTGCAGTGTGATTTAATTGGTTTCAATGTAAAAGCGCTTTCCCCGTTAAAACGAAAAATGACGCTGCTGGTGTTATTTGCGTTTTTTGAAGCGTTTTTGGATGTTTTAAGAATTGACATGTCGTTTTACTTGCTTTTTTACGCAAGTGAAATCCCATAGAAAACAATGGGGTGCACTTTTGGAACCAGAAAAACGGATCCAAAAGCGCAACATACTTTTTGGGACATTTTGGATGCGTTTTGATAACGAAAAAGGCATCCGAAAAACGATTTGGGTTAAAAAATTGAGTGTAATACACTAAACGGCCCCCTAGAGGTCTCATTGATCTTGATTTAGAAGAATGTTTTCACTTTAGTATAAAGACCAATAGAGGGAGTAACAGAGTTTACATGTATTTTTTGATGAAGCCCAATAGGGGGCGTTCCGCAGTTTATTTATCTTATAAATCGTTTTTTATGTATTGAATTATAAAAAAAGCAGTTTTTTGTATAGAATGGGTGTTTATAGAAATCAAAAAAAGTTTTAACTAATAAAATTTTTTGTTTTGATAAATAGTTTTATTATAGAATTTTTTGGAGGTTTCATTTTAAATATAAAACCCATTTAACTTTAAATTTAATTAAACTATCTAAAAAATACATTTATTAGTTAAAACTTCTATAATTTCAAAATAAACCCATTCTATACTAAAAAGTGCTTTTTTTAATACAATCAATAAAAGAAATTTATAAGATTAAAAACATTAAAATGGGGGAAGCACCCTTTTTGGGGTTTCATTGAAAAATGAAAAATGCTTTGTTTTTGGCCCTTATTAGGCTTCTTTGGAAACACATGAAAAAATCTTTATTTATAGCGCCCTCTATTGGGTTCGTCGGAAACCTAAAAAATGTTGCAGTTTAGCTCCCTCTATAGGCTTTGTGGAAAAAACTGTAAATGTTTCAGTTATAGCCCCCTCTATTGGCTTCTTAGGAAACCTTGAAAGATGTTTCAGTTTAGCGCCCTTATAAGGTTGTGGAAACACTTTAGGCATCCTCTTCATACACTTAAGTGAAATGTAGGTCATTGGTTTTCAAAAGTTCAAACAATTTTTAGATAAAAATGAGACCTTAGGGGTTTTTAGTATTTTCATACCTTTCTACTTACATATGAAAAGGGTTTTGTATATTTTTAAAGTTTCTCCCTTTTCAAATAAAACCTGCGTATTATATTTTAAAAAAAAAACGGATCCGAAAACGCATCAAAAACCACCCAAAAAAGCATCAGCTGTGCGTTTTTGGGTGCAGTTTGGATGCAGTTTTCAATGCATTTTTGTTAGTAAAAAACGGATCCAAAAAAGTTGTGTGAACTTTTCCCCCTTAGTGTAAAAGTTTTCTGCACAGCTGTTTTCAATGGCCTTAGAGTGGGTGCTGTCCGCTGGGGGTTTTTTTGGGTGTGCGGGACCCCCCAGTCAATTGCCCATCTCCCCCCAGCCCTTGGAAACTTTTCCCTGTGCCATCCAGTTCAGCTCTTTGTCCCCTTGTTGCCCCGAGAAAGGAAAAAAAACCCCTAAGGTAGAAGCCCAATTTTGTTCTCTTTTTAGGGAAAACAATTCTTTTTAAAACCCAAATGGGCAAATTGGAAAAATCCCCTGTTTCATTGCCCTTTACCCCGACAAAAGTTCTTTTAAAATTATTTATAGCCCCATTATTTCCCACGGACTGTACAGAAATGACCATTTTCAAAATTGGTCCCTTTTTTTGGGGATCCAAAAAAAAAATTTCCCAGATTAACCTTTCAGTTGTTTTTTGGAGTGTGAGAGAAGTCGAGGAAACCCTTTACAAACACAATGAGATTAAAACTCCTTTCAAGGACTTCATTGGGGGTTTTAAACCCCAGGACCTAGTGCTGCAAGGCAATGTGCTGCTCATTTCCTGTCTTCTGCATCAATTTTTTAAGGGGGTTTATTGAAGACAAATTTTATAAAACTCTTGCAGTTTCTTTAGGCTTCTTATAAAATAGTGTATTGCAAACTAATTAGATTTGATTGTAGATCCACTGCCCCCAAGAAAGTAATTGTCATGAAAAAGAGAGGGATTTTATTTACATTTTACGGGGAAAAGATATTGGGGTGGGGAAAGGGATGACAAAGTTCAAAAAGCATAATCAACCCGTTTTGTAAAATGATTGTGGATGTTTTTATTGGACGACGTTTCGGCGTAAACCCTTTTTAAAGGAAAAACGTAAAGGAAAAAAGATGTAAGTGGGTTAAAAGTAATGGGGAAGTAACGGGGCATGTTTAGTCAGGAAAAAGAGACGGAGAAAAGGAAAAGAAGATAGGTAGGATGACAATAATAGGATAGTGAAAACTATAGTAAACGAATAATGAAGGAGGAGAGGTAGAAAAAGAAAAAATAGGATACAGATTGTCTTACCCACTATGGGGATGGGGGGAACATGGTGTATATGGATGAAAAATAGGTTTAGGCATAAAACCCTAAAAAAAAGCGAGATAAAATCGTGGAAAAGGCGTAGAAAAAAAAAAAGTAATTAGTTAGTAAAGAAGGCAAATGTAATTCCCAAAGAAAGGGGGGAAAAGGGGGGGGAAAATGCCCGGCCCCGTGGCACGCGGGGGGGAAAGCCAGGATATGAGTGCTAAGAGTGGGGGAGAGATAAATATAAGCTTGTATGAATTTGAGAGAAAAAAAACCCCAGAATGGAGTCCTGGAAGGGAAGTAAGAATTACCTAGGTTTTAAGGGGGATTTGGGTGGGCCAGAGGTGCAATGCTGTGCCGGTGAGTGCCCCGGTGCATCAGCTTTGGATATAGCCCCCCGCGCAGTGGAGATTAGAGACTAGTAAGGGAAAGGGCAAGTAAAAGGACACGCGCTTTGCATTAAAAAGCCCGGGCCCATGCGCAAGAGGAGCAAGCGGAAGCATCGTAAAGCCATGTAACAGACAAATAGGAAGGGTTATGGTGAAAGAAAGAGCTGAGTGTAATGAAATGTAAAGAAAATGATAAGAAATATGAGGGGAAAACATTGGAAAAATATAGGGGAGTGAAACTAAAAAAAAAAAAGGAAATAGAGAGAAACAAATACAGAGGAGGGGGTAAAGAATAGGGAAAAATGTCACGGGGGCATAGTAAAAAGATGGAAAAGAGGAGAATGAGATTTACTGAGGAATGGGGGAAATGAGGAATAGAGAATATATAAGAAAGCAACAGAATAAAAGAATAATGGGTAAAGGGGAAATAATAAAAAAACTTGGATAAAAATTTACCATAAGGAGTTGAGGTTTTATTGCAAGAAAGGGAAAAAATGCTAAAAGGGGAAAATACGTTAAGAAACATGATAAAAAAGGACTAACTATATGGGGCAAATAGGGTTTAAAGAAATATTTTCACATATGGATAAAATTAAAGATAATGAATAATAAATAATAAATTAAAAAAGGATAATAAACGGTGAAAAGGGGGTCTCAGTTTTAAAAACCGTATTGATCCCTCATGAGGGGGGGGTGCCTAACAAGAAGACCCATTTAAAACGACAAAAAAATGAAAAAAATAATAATAATAATAATAATACAGGTGCATAAATAATAATGGAAAATACTAAATCGAGATAATAAGTCACGGCGTTCAAATCAAAAACATATTTTCTCATTTTTCCGGTTAAACCGGGAAAGGTTTGCAATGTAAAAAGGTATGAATCCAAAATCTCTTTTTGGAGAGGGTGCGTGCGATTACCCCCCCCTTCGGGCGGGGGGAAAAACATGTTCTGACCTAAAAACCTAAAGGTTGTGAAGGTTGTGGTGGGTTTTAAAAAAGTGAAACTGTATGGTAAAAATTTTCTTTGCATCTTATGGTGGTTTTATGTTTGGGAAATTCTGTCCTTTATTGTTGAGGGTTTGGCCTACAAGCCAATCCGCACGGGCATTTCAAAATAGATAAATAGCTAGATTCAAGGAAAAAAACCTTTTAAAGGGAAAATTTTGGCCCGGGCAAGGGGTTGTGAAGTATTTCCCCCTTTGTCGGAGGGCACTGGGCAATTCCGGGGACGGAAAAAGGGACCTCGTTTAGTGGGGAAAGGGGGTGTTTTTTCTTGTAGTGGTTTTATAGAAACCCAAATTGTTTCAAATTTTATATTCCTGTTCCTTTTGTAACATTGTAGGGGTGGCTGTTGGAATTCTGTTATTTGAGGATATGAATGGGAGAGTTTTGTCCAATGTTTCCGGACGATGTCATGTATTTTTTGTGAAAAAGGGTGATATTTTAGGACTAAAGGAATACGTGGTCTTGATTCAGTGGGAGTCCGTGAGGTCATTGTAATGGTGGATGCGAGACTTTGTTCAAGAAGGGATGGTGGATAACCACGTTCCCTGAATTTAGTAGTCATTTCTTGTAGGCGTCTATCACGTATCTCTGGGTCTTGTACAATTCTGTGTACTCGGGTATATTGCGAACGAGGAAGAGATTTCTTGGTGTTTGGGGCGTGACAGCTCTTGTAGTGTAGTAAAGCATTTCGGTCTGTGGATTTAATATAAAGGTCAGAAGTCAAATCCCTTCATGGTCAGAAGAAATGCAGGTGTCAAGAAAATGAATACTGTTGTTGCTATGATGGATCGTGAATTGTAAATCAGGAAGAATGGAGTTAATGTACGTATGGAATTGGGTGAGGGAGGAGGTGGTGCCAGTCCAGATACAGAATATGTCGTCGATATACCGTAGCCATAGTTTGAAACGCATCAAAAACGCATCCAAAAAAGCATCAGCTGCTGCGTTTTTGGATACGTTTTTGGGATGCAGTTTGGATGCAGTTTTCAATGCATTTTTCGTCTAGTAAAAAACGGATCCAAAACGTTGTGTGAACATACCCTTAGTGTGCAGCTGTTCTGCACAGCTGTTTTAAAATGGCCTTGCAGAGTGGGATGCTGTCCGCTGGGTGGTTTTCTTCGGGTGTGCAGAGCCCCAGTCAATTGCCCATCTCACCCAGCCCTTGGAACTGTCCTGTGCCCATCCAGTTCAGCTCTTTGTCCCCCAGTGTTGACCCAGAGAAAGGCAAAAACCCCATAAGGTAGAAGCCAATTGTTCTCATTTTAGGGAACAATTCTTTTTCAAATCCAATGGGCAATTGGAATAAATCTCTGTATCAATGACCCTTTATCCAGACAAAAGTTACATTATTAAATATATTTATAGCGCCATTATATTCCACAGGACTGTACAGAAATGATCATTATTCACATTGGTCCCTGTTCCTTTTGGGACTCCTAATCTAAATTCCAGATTAACCTTTCAGTATGTTTTTGGAGTGTGAGAGAAGTCAGAGGAAACCCATACAAACACAATGAGAATTTACAAACTCCTTTCAAGTGACTTCATTGGTGGGATTTAAACCCAGGCACCTAGTGCTGCAAGGCAACTGTGCTGCTCATTTCCTGATCTTCTGCATCAACTTCTAAGGGGAGTTTATTGAAGACAAATTTTATACAACTCTTGCAGTTTCTATAGAGCTTCATTAATAAAAAAGGGTGTTTTGAAAACAAATTTAAGCTCCTTCTTGTTTTTTGCTAAAAGTGGAAAAAATTTTTCTTAAAGGGGGTAAAGGTGGTTGAAAGGGAAATTTGGGGAATTTTTTTTCCCAAATCAGTTTTTTACATTTTATGAAATTTTTAGCAGAAAATTTTGAACCTATTTACAGTAGAAAATAATTAAATGTCAGGAATGACTTATTAGGTAGTCACCAAACTACAAGCTTTACTTTAGAATTGAACATGACACTAGTCTTAAGCAGAATTCATCACTTGACAAACCATGTAAGAGCAAGACAGTCGATGGGCTGATAATTGTACAATAAATATCCATTTCTGTGGTGTGCTCATATGCATATGATAAGAAAACCTAATATTTTATTAAACATGATGATTATTAAAAGTCAAAAAAATGTGTCTTCTAATTATGCACAGAAAATTCTACACGGCAGCTTCTGCTCAAACAAATAGGCATGTTAAAACCCTGGCAAAGATTACTCTGACTCATGTCAGGCGGGGAAAATTGATGCGGGAAATTTTTTTTCAAAAACTTTTTTTTAAATAGAGGCAGTTTTTGGGTTTTTAAATTAACCCTCAGTCCGGTGCATAAACTGTTGAATGCACAAACGGGGAAACCCCTTTTAACACCCTTTAGGGGTTTGGGTATCTTCATGCATTCTGGACTGTTCCCAACACTCCCTAAACTTCTGGTCAAAAAAGGCACCGTGATGGGGGAAGCGGGGCAGAAGACTAATCAAATTTTTTTTTCAATGTCGGTGTTTTTTTAAACATTTAGGCCCATTAGAGGAAATTATTTTGAGGACTTACCCCCAAAGTTTAATTTAAATACTTTTTAAAAAAAGAACACCAGGAGCCCCAATTGAATAGTGTATGGATAATACATGAATTCATATTTGTATTTGGGTTCATAACAAGGGGGGAAAAAATACATAATCATTTAATCCCCTAAATAAAAAAAAATTTTCCCCCACTTACACAAATTCGAAAAAAATTAGGGATTTTTGGTTTTGGGTTGAAATTTCGGGAATGAACATAACATTTCTTAAATTTTTTTTTTGAAATGAACAAAAAAAGACCATTTTTTAAAATTTTAGAAAAACCCATGCCCAAAACTGTTGAATTTTTTCAGTGATTTTTTGAACAATGTGCTGATCTAAAAAAAAACTTAAGGGAAAAATTTAAAATAACAGGGGGTTTGATCCCTAAATCGCCAAAAAATTTAAAAGGGAATAAATTTAAATTTTGGGATTTAAACAGTCTTCCCTTTCCAGTTTTTTCACATTTTGACATTAGGGGACCAAGACAACCCCCTTACTTTTGGGGAATCAACATACTTTCCCATTTCAAAAACCTTCATTCGGGAAATCTCTCAGATGGAATGGCCAATGAGCTTAGATTGTCACAGAGAGACATCACAGGTTGCAACAAAAAAAAATTTTTCCAGAAAGACGGGAAGAGTCAAAAAAAGGGCAAAAAGGGGACGTCCTTTACCTACATAACACACTGTTTGCCCCGCCTTCCCATTGTAAACAAGGGCCCTGGGAACCAGATGTTTAAAATGCCACACAACTCCAGAGAGGTTAAAAGAGGTGAAGGCAACCAAGTATCATGTCAAAACAGGGGCACGGGGGTAGGGGGTCGCTACCGTCCCCTGGGGGCCTTGGGGGGCCCAAAGGGCCCCCTCAAACCACATAAAGAGATACGGTTTAAAAATTTGGCACAGGGGTAGGGGGGGCCCCTTTTCATGGGATTTTGCATTTGGGGCCCCAAAAGGGCCTTAATTACCCCTCTGATGTCAGACATTTGTAAAAAACCGGTGTCTGCATAAAGAAAAGGTGGATAAATCTCCCTTTTGGGTTTTTGGGAAAAGTGGCGTGATATCACAGATTTTTTAATGAATCGGCCCCCGGAAGCATCAGACAAATGTCTCCGGATCCTGACTTTAAAAGGGTGAAACCCCAAACATATTCCCACCCCTCCCAGGAACGGGGCCTTAAAATTACATATATAAGTTATTTGGATTTAATTTGATACGGGATTTCATCCCATATTTTTCTCATGACTAAAATAGGTGATCGTATACCATTTTAAAAGATGAAACCTACAACTTTAAAAGGGGTTTTAGTGCACCCCCATTTATTAAAACCTATTCAGCCCAAAACCTTTTTTGGGGGGAAAAAACCCCCTAGAAATCCTACAGCTAAAAAAACTCAGTGATACCAAAAAACCCAAATTTTATGGGGCCCAACGAGGGAGAAAAATTTTGAATTACTTCTAGGTACAACAAAGGAAAATTTTTTCTTTGACTATGCTGACAATTGGCCCAAAAATTTTGGGGGATTGCAAGGTGTAGAATAGGTAATGCTATTACTGGTTTTGGGCCAAAAAACCCTTTTTAAGACCATAAAGTAACTAGGACCCAATCCACTCGGGAAACTGCATCTTGCAATGCGGTTCAGAATATAGTGGGGCTTTCATTCATCCACAGGTCGCCTTTTTGACACTGTGTGATTTTGCAGAGCCCGTAAAATTTCCCCTTTCCAAACTTGTGAGTTCTCCCCATGGGCCCTTTGGGGAAAATGACATGAACTGTCTAGGAGGGGGTTTTTCCCGTGCTGTTTTTTCCATACGGCCCAAAACCGCCCCAAGGGTTTTTCCTACAACTCCCATCAGTCAAAATTTTTAAAAAATTTTGATGTTTCTGTCTCATAAAAATACGTATTTTAAAAATTCATTTTTAACTTTTGGTTTTAAAAAAATTTAAAGAAACTTTTGGGACAGCAGTAGGTCCCCCTCCCACACCCGGAGCGGGGTCTCTTTTAAACCGCCCATAAAAATCTGAGTGGGAGAAGAAAGGATTGTCATCACCAAAAAAAACCTTTTCCCCCAAAACGATTTAAAATATTTCCCAGGAGGAAAAAAATTTTTCCCCCATTGAAGCTGCCCTTTTTGTAAAAAAATACGGGTTTTACCCAAACATTAAGTAGTTATTTCAAAAACCCTAAAAGTTCAAGACCAGGGGACTGGTGCAAAAACCCCCCGTATTTAAAATCCTTTATGCAGAGGGGGGGAAAAAATATTGGGCTTTTTCGGGGACTGATTCCAAGCTGGAAACGGGCGCGGCCGTCATTCCCGGTAATCCCCCAATTTCTCCTAGAAACTATGGTTTTTCCTTTCTCTCCTCCCTGCTCGGGCAAATTTTACGCCGGGGGGGAAAAAAGGGGACATGAAACTTTAATTTTAAAGGGCCGGAAATAATGATGTCTAGGGGGCCGGGCGAGCGGGGCCGCCCCCTGCCCCCCCGCCCCGCCCCCCCCTGAAACGGCGGGCCGTGGGTAATTGCGGGGCGAAATCCGCCCCCGGCAATTACTGGGCTTTAAGCCGGGGAAACCCTTTTGCCAAAAAATACAGCGCCCTTTTCCCACCATCTGCGGGTTTTCTTGAACTTTATATTTTTTAAAAGTGTTTTTTGGGTTTCAGGGCCGAGAGCCTGAAGACCGTTGGGGCAGCTACTTTTGAATGAAATGCAGGAAAAAGGTGCTGCTAAAAAATTGCATTCGGTGAGTTACAACTACCTTTTGTTTTAAGGTTTTGCACTTTTGAAAAAGTAGTTATGACAAAGGGTTTGAATAATCTGTCGTTTCCTACAATTGTTTTTTTTTCCCATGGGGTATCCACTTCCCTTACTAAGGTGAATATTTTTAAAGCTGAAGTACCGGGGTCATGGGGTGGAATGCAGGGGTAAAAAACCCACAACACCCACAAGACAACCGGGGCCCCCGGGCCCCTAGTAAATAGGTTTTTCGTGAACCTAAGGAAACCCCTCGGAAAATTGGTACCAATGTGCCCCCAACCACTCTCTAATCCCCTCAAAACCCTAGCCGATGGAGGCCCTTGTTTTAAAACCCATCAGAAAGGGCCCTGTTTTTTGTTTGCCCAAAGAAACCAATCAGAGCTCCCCTTTTCCATTTCTAAAGAAACTCTGAAAAAATAAAAGGGGGAGCTCGGATTGGTTGCTATAAAGCTCTGATTAGTTGCTACAGGGAACAAAAAACAGTCCCTTTGGGCCCGTTTTACAAAAGGCCCCGAAATTTTTTCGTTGTTTTCGAAGCGGTTTTTGGAGTGTTTTTCCCCTCCCAAAACATTTTCTAAAACCCTGTTTGGAAGCCTGAAAAAGAATTGGGCCAAGGGCAATTCTTGAAACGTGTTTTAGGTGCGTTTCCCCGGGGGCATTTTTTTTTTCATGTTTTTGGAGCATTTTTTTGGATGTTTTTTTAACCTGGCTAATTTAATTTTTTTTATGGGGGAAAACCTCGCCCAAAACCCCGTCCAAAAAAGCGCTGTGAAACCCCTAAAACCTCCTTTTGAAGAAGGGTGTTTTTAGGCAGGGTTTTTAGCGTTCTGGGAGTGAAAAGCTCCAAAAACCGCTTTTAAAACCCCGTCAAAATCAGCCCCGGGGAACATAAACCCCTTTCTGCTAGACATTTTCATAATGTGCACCAAGGGCCCAAAGGAAGGGAGGGGGGAACTTTCCCTTTTGTTCTTTTTGTATTTCCTGATTAAAAGGTTTTCAAAGGAATCCTTAATCATTTATTTTTTTCCCAAAACCCCAAAACATTACTGATAACACCTTTAAACGACCCCATATTCTAGGATTTGTTCTAATTAAACTTGATTTTTCTATAGTAGGGGCCCCTAATATCACTCTGGTTTTAGTATAGAAAGATTTTTGTTTCCCGTATAGCTCTTGGGATCCAAAAAGCGCTACTGCTTTCCCCCCTTTGTCAAAACCGTGGGGGCCCTTAACTCTTTGTTGTTAAAATTTTTTTTCTCTCAAAAACCCTTTTTTGAAATTAATCTGTTTTCCTAAAATCACTAAAACCCCCCCTCAATACATTCCTGAAAAAAAATCTAGGGAAGCGGGGGGGTTTTTCGAACAAGGTAAATATCACAATTGCTAAAGAAAGAAAGATTTAATTTTTAAAGTCTTGCTCCATTCCAATCTTTAGTTGTCCCCAGAGTAAAAATACTTTTTCAGTTTTTTGAAAAAAAAAATTACAATTCCCCCAGACGGACAAATGACCAAAAACTAGGATTTTAAACAAATTTTACATACAGCCCCTGGGAAAAAAAAATTGGAGAAAGGCCACAGTTTTCCCAAAAAACAGCCTCCCCTACATTCGACAGCCATTCCATTTTCCCTTTTTAGGGTGAATTCCAACCCAAAACCCCCTCATTCAAATTAATGTTGCTTCTGATTATGGGGATCACCTGAACCAGATCTTTTTTCAATGAAGGAAAAATATAAAAAAACACTGCTGTGGTCTTCACAAACCCTCTTTTCAAAAAGGCAAGTGGTGGTAAAAAAAAAGGCTAGGGGAAAAGGCCAAAAGCAAAAACGAATTTAAAACCCCATGGTTATTCCACCCAAAAATTGATTTTTTAAATCTTTCCCGATTAAAACATTAGTCCCTTTTTTTTTTCTAAAAAAATATGAACTTTTTTTCTTTTTCATATTTGAGGGCTGACAGCACTGCTTTTTATTAATTTGAACATTTCCATTTTTCGCAAAAAATACAATTTTTTTTTTTTTTTTTTCTTCAAAATTTTGGGGAAAATGTTGTCATTTGTTCATATGATAAAATAACAATGTACATTTTTCCCCCAAAAATTTACCATTGAAGAAAAAATCGAGAAACTGAAAATTTTGCAGTGGGCTCTTAATTTTTTCCAGAACTGTAAATTAGTGTTTTTTTTTTAGGGGTTCCCGGGGTTTTCTAGGGAGCTAGAAAAAAAAGCCTTTATCAGAAAATATGTTTTATGAATTTTAAAAAGTTTTGCCCCCAATTAAGTTGGCACCGACGCACCTGACGGAGTTTTAACCAGGGAAATTTTTTAGAAATAAAGGGTTTCCCTGCGCTTTTGAGGATGGGTAAAATTTAAAAAAACTCTTTTTTTGTCCTAAATAAAGGGTAAGGGTCTTATTTTTTTAAAAATTTTATAAGAGTCCCGCTCTGGGGCTAGGATTTTTCTTTAAACAAAGAAAATGATAGTAGTTTAAATGACAAAAAATTGATTTATTAAAAAAACTATTATGGTATAACCCTTGATACTAAAAAAAAAAAAGTGTCCCGGCTTTTTGTAGGTCATAAAATATGAATTTTAGGTTAAAGAACAACGGGGGGCTTCCTGGTTGTGTAGTGTTTGCAGTATGCTTTAAACAAAAAGACTGTCCCCCAAAACGCGTTAAACTCTTTTTGTTTTTTTTTTACCCGATGTATTATTGGGTGCCCTTTCTTGGGGCTGTCTATGACCAATTTAAAAACATGCGCTTTTGCTATGATTTTTAAAGAAGAATCAAAAAATATTTGGGTTTTAAAATTTCAACTTTACTTGGGGGGGTCTCCCGGGAAAAACGGGGGTTTTTTCTCTTCTTTAACCTTTTTCCCTGGGTTTTGGACCCCCAACCCGGGCCCTTCTCCCCCTGAACAAAAAAACATTGGGTTCCCGGTGAGCTGATTGCCCCATAGTGGTTTAAATTTTTCTCCATAAAATATGAAGTTTTATTAAAGAGACCTAGCATTTTCTCCGGGACTTGTGCCCTTTCCCCAGGTTGTGTAGTGTAGCAGTCTGCAAGACTAAAAGACTGTACCCCCCAAAACGCTCAGCGTATTTTTCCCTTTTTTAACCCTGTTTTTCCCTTTTCTAAGATTTTATCGTACCTATTGAAGTTTATGTTTTTAATCATAATCTATAAAAAAAAATTTTTTAATAGCAATTTTTCCTTTCAAAGGGGAACGGGTTTGGGTCTATTTCCTTTTAAGCCAAAAACCCCCCCCTTTTTTTTAAGTAGTGTTATCCAGTAAAAAAAACATTTCCCGGTAAAATTTTGTATCACAAAAAAAAAGACAAAAGGAATCCATTGTGAATTTCCCTTTTGGGTACCAATAAAAACTTTAGGATGCCTAAGGGTTTTTGAATAATTAATATAGGGACTGTAAAAATGAGCAATGCTTTTGGGTTTTTGGGTGACTGTACCCATGTTTTAAAATATACATTTTTGTATCCACCTGCTTCCCAAAGATCAAGCTTCTTAGCTATCACTATTGTTACTGTTTTTTAAAGGTCAGGGTGGACACATTTTTTCCCCCTTTTGGGCACTAAAAAACAAAAATTTTTGACAACCTAAGTTAGGATTGTTTAAGGTTTACTAAAAAAATGTGCTCAACCCCCGGCAAATGTACCTGAAAAATACTAAGGGGCAGGCTACTCATGGAGAAAAACTTTCCCAACTAACCATCCCCGTGGGACCAAATTTCATAAAGTAAGTGTGACTGGGGATTCCCGTGCAAGACAGTAAAAAGGGTGCATTGCTCATCTGTTTGGAAAAACAAAATTTCCCCATAGAACATTTAACTTAGCATGTTTTTAAACTTACAAAATTTGGCAGAAAAACCAGGGCCCTACTGCCCAAATTAAACATGAAATCAAGGCAAATGAAAGGGGCCCATTTCTCAAACAATTTCAGACTTTCCTATTCCTCCCAGTTAAATTTTTTTTTCCCCTGAAATTTTTAATAAAATAAATAAATAACAAGTTTTTATTAAGGGAGGAAAAGAAAAGAGTAGATGGGGCACAAAAAGGGAAAAGTGGTAAAAGGCTTTGAACCCTTCAAATCTAAACATTCGTTTTTCCCATGATGCTGTAAACGGAACAAACATTCATATACATTGTAAAACCACTAAAATGAAAAGATAGAGAAGGGGTTCCACTTAGAGCCCACACACTAGGTGAAATGAGCACTTTGGTTTTAGGTGCAGGGAAAAGCCCCAAAGACAAAAAATAGATGGGGGCCTATAAATTTGGGGGGTTTTGTTTCCCCATCCCCAGTTTTACAGAGTCACGGCAGCCTTAAAACTCAAACACCCTTTGGGTTAGGCGTGGGCAGGTCTACGGGCAGTGATTGGCATATAACCTACTTTTCCCAAGCTGTTTCCTTTTTACAGTGACATGAGGGCAGGGGTTTTGGTAAACTGAAGCACAAAAGGGCTACAGAGCACTAAAAGGTTTAAAATTTGCCCCCGTAAAAAAACAAGCCAGTTTTTCAAAAATTAAGAAACAAACAGAGAGGGACATCACCACCAGACCACTGATGCAGCCGGAAAGAACAGAGAGGGGGCCGTAACTGGGGAAAAGCTTGATGCAAAAAAGGGGAAATAAATCTCCAAACTATGAAGAAAGTGCGGAAGCTCCTTGCTGCTGACAAAAACAACAAGGATGATGTCACCATCCTGGCCGGGGGCAGCTAGAAAAGAAAGATTTTTTGGGGGTAACCTGGGGAACCCTTGTGTAAACAAAGGGATCAAAACTGCAAAAACCTCTAAAAATTTAAGCAAAACGGGGGCCCGGGCAAAGGTAAAATAAAAAAAAATTTTAAAATCCCTTTTTGGGCCAAACTTTTTAAAGCTAATAAATGAAAGGGGAAAAACCCGCTTTAATGAACAATTTTGGTTCCCCAAAAAGGGTCCAAATTAGCTTACATTTTAATTTTTCCCAAATTAAAAAACATTTTTGGGTTTTTTTTTTTTTTTTTTTAAAAAATCCCACCTGTGCCCAGGGGTTTGGGTTTCTGTTGAAAGCTTACCCCATTAAACCACAAAAATCATTTTTATACCCGAAAGAAAGCACCCATTTTCTTCAAATCCTAAAACAAGTCATTGAAGGGGAAAAATCGGGGCCCCGGGCACCCCCAGCTTTTTTTGAAAAGCCACGGGCCCCCGGGTGAAAAAAAAAAAAAGTGTCACTGTTTTGTTGCAGGGTTCCCCTTATAAAATTTTTTAAAGGACATTAGACACTTTCTGTGACCCCCTTGGGCTTGGGGGGCTTGTCTTCACAGAAAGGGGGCAGGGGCTTTATTAGAAAAGGGGCTCCCCCCCAAAAAAAAAAGGGGTTTTAAAAAGTTTTAGGGTATGTTTTCACACGGGAAAGTTGGGTTGGGGTTTTCACATAAACCCTTTTGGGTGCGTGTTTTGGGGGCCGTCTAGACTGACAAAAAAATTCAAACTGACAAAAGACAGTGGGGTTTTTAAAATCGGGTCACAATGTAAAACACCTTTGGGGGTTCACTGAAAAGATCGGCGAAGTGGTCTCCCCTGCGTCGTCGGATCCGTTTTCCCAAAAATTGACATTTTCCAAACCTTTGGGCCGAAAGCCAGCAGGGGGCCCTTTAAATAAATACAAGGGGGCGAATTTCCCGCTGCATCAAACACGGGTCCAAACCCCAGCTCCATTTTTGGATCCGGTTAGATCATCAACCTTTCGTTTTTGGAAAGCGAATTTTAGATCCAAAACGGACCCAAATCGTATCCAAAAAAGCCCGTGTGAACTACCCCCTTTCAACTAAAATTCTTAAACTAAACAAGTCTAAAGAAAGCAAACCCAAATTTTTTTAAACCGCATGAGCCACTGTGATTAATCTGGGCATTTTAGACTGTGTGTCCTTTAATTTTTGTTAACTTGTAGACCCTTTAAAATAAATGAGGCCCCTGCCCCTTTTTAATAAAATTGGACAAAAAAAAATATGGGGCTACATGTATGAACAGGGCTTTGGCAGTTATCAGAAAGCTGTCTTAGCCCTGTTTCAAACAGATGATTAACACGACAAGCGCCGGTGCGACACTTTGTAATGCTCCAAATATTTGGGGTCTTCTGGGGGTGTCATTCTTAGAAGTAGACACATTTATGATTCTTTGATGCCAAACCTAGAGGCAAAATAGTGAGAACAGCCAGACCAGGTTAAAGGTGGTCTGCCTGAGCCAGACTTGTCGTATTGGCACCAGACTGCTCCTGTATGTATGACCTGCAGAAGAACGGGTTTCATATATTCCACACTGCCTTAAAGCTATTCAGACCTGGCCTGTTAGTGCCAACGTTCATACATTCACCCAATTTTATTTTAATGGCAGCCAATGGCAGTCGCATGCAATTGTATATGCCTATACATTCAATGGAACCTCAAATACTCCTGCTGAATGAACCCCCTTAGTGAAAAATCTATTTTAAGCCTTAACAATCATGCAACTTGTCTCTTTGTTGCATTACAGGAGCTGTAACATTTTAATTTTTTTTTTGACATAGACCTTTTTGGCTTGTTTTTTGCGAAAGTTTATTTTTTAACTGCACCATTTTAAGGTACCGTATATATAACTTATTGATTTACTTTTTTAAAACTCTTTTTGGGAGAAATAGAAAAATAACAGTATTCTGCCATTTTTTATGCATTTATATTTACTCTGTTCACTGGGCAGTAAAAATACCATGATAAAGTTGTTCTATGCTTCAGTATAATTATAGCAATATCAATTGGATGTCTTTTGTTATGCCTTTTTAATTTTGTGCAACAAAAAAACTTTAAAAAAATAAAAAAAGAATAAGTGTGATGAATGGAATACAGTTTGATACAAGTTGATCACTGGGTCATGTGAGGTCAGCAGCCTCATGCTGTACGGCAACGTTATAAAAGGTCAGCACTCCTGTGCATAAGAAATAAGCCTCTCCAGGGATCCTCCTTTCTAGGACCCCAAGGATAGGGAGATACAGAGAACTGCTAGTAGGAATCTGGCAGCAAGGCCGTGTTTGGGATCTGAACATAGCTGGGGGCAAAGCCAGGTCTGATGGTACCAGAGCCGCCATTCTGCGGTGTTTCTGGGAGAACATATGATCCATCCAAGATTTTTTGGTTCAAAACTCTTGCCCAAAGGGGAGGAGGGCATCAAACCATCTTATGGGCATGAGGGTGTGTGACCAGTTGGGTTAAATGCGTTTTTACCAAGCGTAGCCTTCTGTTATCTTCTGAGGGAGGTTATGCCGTGTTAGCATATTGTATGGAAGCAGGAACTCACTTGCGTTTACACAACCCCCCTTTTGCCGCACAGCAAATTTAAGGCCTAATTGCCAGGTAATTGACTAGTACCTTGTCTGCTACATACTGTTTGTAACCCCATACCTGTATTTGGGAGATCTGACCACTATATATCTCTGTCTTCTCTGTGTATGTAGTGATTTGTCTAGCGTGCCCTTAAGGCAATTAAATATTGAAATTCAACTTGGGTTGCTCTTTTATCTTGAAACCATGAATCCACACGTCCATGTTCTCTGTCTTATGTTAAATGCTACTGGGCTGGTTTCTTGCCCTATATAATCTCGTTAACAGACCGGGTTTATATATAACGAGTATCTGGTGGCAGTCTACCAGGCTGGCAGAGTTCTTTTCACTTTGGGGTAGTGAAAAAGGGTCTCTCAGCCAGACTGATTATGAGCGAGTGTTGTGCCATGCCGGTGGTCAAGTAGGCTATCCTCTATCACTCCATGTCTCTCCCTGTGCCTGCGCGGACAGCAAGGTATCTGTGAAACGCTATCCAGCTGAACTTACGTACCACTAGGGGGGTGCAGAACGTCACTTATATGGCACATACTGGGTCACGTGTCAGGCAGCGGCCAGTGGGTCCTGACACGTCAGCCAACAAACAGAGGCTGTTCGTGACAATAAGTTTTGTGTGTCTCCACATTTTAATACCATTTCAATATATTTTTTTCTCAAACAAACCACATGCAGGAATATTGTTTGTGTTAAGACTCATCAGGGGTTCTATTAGAGCAGTGCTCATCTGTCCACAGCTTGCATGTGGTATAGAAGCTGAGCCCCATTCACTTTAATCCTGCTAAGTTGCAGTATTAGAAATAACCCATGGACAAATATGGCACTATTTTGGGAAGAAATCCGCCAGGTTTTTCTAACCCTGTACAGCTCCTTTAATGGGAGAGCAGGTAGAGCCTGCACAGGAGCAGACCTTCCCTGACCAGGGATAGCTTCTGGACTGTGAGGCAGGTTGGAGGGAAAGTATTCTCAATAGATGGAAAATAGACCATTTACATTATTTTTTTTTTACTTTAAAAACGTAGCTGTTAAGGCATGTTCACACGGCTTAAAATGGGCCATATTTCGGTCCGTAATTACGCGCCGAAGTGCGCCAATTACGGGCCGAAAACGGCCCATTCATTACGGTAATCCACAGTTTCATAGAGAAACTATGGATTACGTCTCCCCTCTCCGCCCGGCGAATCCCCGCGGGCGGGGAGATAATTGACATGTGAATTTACTAGGCGTAAAACGCGCCCTGGCAATTCAAGTCAAGGGGCCGGCGAAGTCCCGGGCCCCCCCCGCCCCCGCCCCCGTCCACAAGGCGTAATTGCGGGGCGTAATTACGTCCCCGCAATTAAGCCGTGTGAACATAGCCTAACTCTACAGAAGTCTTGTCCAGTTCTTCTCTATCCATATTGATTCTGCTCTGTCAAAGTCACAGACGGCTCGTATCCCTAATAAGTGAAAGCTATGGGAGACATGTATGAAAGGGTTTTTCACCCTTTTTCTGGCGTACAATGCACCTAACTGAGCCGGCTACAATGCCTAATGCACCTAATGAATGTGTTAGGCGCATTGTTCGTAAGACACTTTCTAATGCGCCTAACATGAAGGGGTGTTCTGGGGGCGTTCTGTGGACTTGTCGCACCACAGTCGTATTATTAGACACATCTATGAATGTGGTTTGGCAAAACTAGGCGCATTACTGCTCCGACAGGCAGACCTGTCTCAATGTGGTCTGCTTGAGCCTGAGTCGAAGTAGAGATAGATTTGCTGTAAGGGGCAAAAATGTCCAATATTTATCAACTTACACCAGTGCAATAATTAAAAGTAATTTATTATAATTATCAAACTGTATAAAATTTAATTATTTAAATTTAATTAAAAATTTGAGCATATAAATTAATATAAAATATGTAATATCCCAAAAATATAAAAATATCTCCTATAAAATGTATTTAAAATGAATAGAATCTAAAACTAATTTTACATTAAAGAACCCATTGATTCTGTTGTTCAGATTTTTATATTTAAAATTTTTACTACATTTAATTTTTAATCTATTTTTGCTGCTCTCACCCTTTATTCTACATACAGCAAGAGCCAGCACAGCACAGCACAGGTCTGGCTGGGACCTGTGGTCCTCCAAGCAAGATCAGTACCATAGTTTCTATTCACTGACATGCTATTCTTTTTTTTTTTTATAAACAAATTTTAATTGCCTAACAACTAACCAACACGAATCTCTGACATGTTACAATCTACAAATCATGAGTTGTACAATCTCTAGGCCATGCGCTTAAGGTCTGTAAACATCACATGCAGAGCATGAAATATTAACATAAGGAAATATATCAGAATAAACAGTATAAATCAAGGAAACAGAGAAAATAATTCGGTCCGATTGGACAACTATTAACCGCGTGCCTATGCGTCCTTTCCTCCCAACCTCGAGACTTATTACTGTCTAAATTGCGTCATGAGAGCTTACAGTCTCATACCTGTAATCTTCCCAGCGTGCCCCCGACCCCTTCCCTGCAGTACCATCCTGTGTATTTAAACACCTGCATGAGAGCTCTGATCTCCCTGTCGGAGTAGTGCGACTCTATAAAGGTTCTCCACCTCCTGAAGAACCCCTTAGTGCGAGTTTCCTTGTGTCTCTCAGTTTCTCCAG
>JAODAL010058372.1:0-22129 GCA_025379985.1 Phyllomedusa bahiana
AAACGAAATTTCCTCTTTGGTTTTCTATCCCTTTAGAGGAGAGCACAAAAGTGGGGGGCCCCGCTGCACAACTGAGCAACAAGACGAGACTCTAGTTTGAGAAATCGACGCCTCACAGGTCTTCAACTGGAAAGCTTCATTAAATAGGTACTGCAAAACGCCAGTGCCCCAATGTCTACAGTGAAGAGGCGACTCCGGGATGCTGGCCTTTAGAGCAGAGTGGTAAAGAAAAAGCCATATCTAAGACTGACTAATAAAAGGAAAATATTAATATGGGCTAAAGAACAGACATTGGACACAGGAAGATTGGAATAAAGTTTTATGGGCAGACAAATTGAAGTTTGAGGTGTTTGGATCACACAGAAGAACATTTGTGAGATGCAGAACAACTGAAAAGATGCTGGAAGAGTGCCTGACACCATCTGTCAAGCATGGTGGAGGTAATGCTTGGGATTGCTTTGGTTCTGGTAAAGTGGGAGATTTGTATAAGATAATAGGGATTTTGGATAAGGAAGGCTATCCCTCCATTTTGCAACGCCAGGCCATACCCTGTGGACAGCACTTGTTTGGTCCCAATTTCATCCTGCAACAGGAAAATGACTCAAAGCACACCTCCAAATTATGCCAGAACTATTTAGGGAAGAAGCAGGCAGCTGGTATTCTATCTGTAATGGAGTGGCCAGCGCGGGTCACCAGATCTCAACCCCATTGAGCTGTTTGTGGGAGAGCTTGACCATATGGTACACAAAAAGTGCCCTTTCAAGCCAATCCAACTTGTGGGAGGGGCTTCTGGAAGCATGGGGTGAAGTTTCTCCAGATTACCTCAGCAAATTAACAGCTAGAATGCCAAAGTTCTGCAATGCTGGAATTGCTGAAAAGGGAGCATTCTTTGACAAAAGCAAAGTTTAAAGTATAAAATTATTATTGCACATAAAAATCATTATTTCTAACCTTGTCAATGTCTGGATTATATTTCTATTCATTTTGCAACTCATTTGATAAATAAAAGTATGAGTTTTCAGGGAAAATACAAAGGGGGACATGTCTGAAAACTGTCTTGGTCTAAGACTTTTCTTGTTGCCCATAGCAACCAATCAGCATTCCCCTTTCATTTCATATAGAGCTCTGATTGGTTGCTATGGGCAACAAGAAAAGTCTTAGACCAAGGCCTCGAGCAGAGACAGTCCTGATATAACCTCCAGGGCTCACCGCAGCCGTAGGAGCCCCTCTAGGGACCCGCCGGTTCGGGGGGTGCATGCAGCTTCCCGCGCGATGCCTTCCCGGGCCGGGAGGAATCAGATGGTGGGCGGGTCCAGCGGGGGACACCTGACACATCGGGGCTGCGGTCAGTGGTTGTTACCCCTCCAGGCTTATCGGCGGTTGATGCGGCAGTCCGGCATGATGATGTACTGATCAGCGGAGCTGCCCGTCAGTGTGAGGGGGAGGGGGAGGCTGCACAAGGAGTGAGTCCGGAGAGGGATGCATGGGATCTTCACAGGCAGCAGTCGGCTGGCCCTCCGGTTCCCCGGGGCGCATTAACTGGGAGGAGGACTAGCCTGTCCCCTCGTTTGGGTGGGCTCCATCGGGGCCGTTCCCTACGGCGGGTGATTTCCCCGGCGTCGGACGGCTCGGGTTTGGAAGCAGCAGTTCGGCTGGATGGATCGGATGGCAGGCCTTCGTTGGGTCAACAGGATTTCGCATTAGTGGCTGGTGGGTCCACAGCCCCCGTGCAGCCAGGTGAGTATGGTTTGTCCTCTGCGTCCTCAGAGTTTCCATTGTTTAGTCGCAGGAATATGGGGTTACAGGAGGGAGTGGTTCCCCCCCGCGGTGGGTTCTCAGGTTGTGAACATGGCGGAAGTCAGGGCATTGGCTAGTTCGGTTCAGGATTTGTTGGCCCGTTTGGTGGATGGGGGTTCTGGATCATTAGGGGCGTCATGGTGTGGGTGCAACCAGAGAACCCGCGGTACTGGGGATGCCCGCAACTGTGAGGGGGGGTCAGGTCGCTGAGCAGTCGGCGGTGGATGGGGCGACAGGGGTAGCTGATAAGGAGCCCGAAGGAGATGGGGTGCGGCTTGACGACCGAGCTAAGGGGGAGGTCTATGTCTGCTTTGATAGGCCGCTGGAGACTCACCTCAAGCAGGAGGTGCGTGAAAAAATATGGAAAGATGAATATGTTGAGATTTTTTCACTACTCCTCCTTGAAAAATTCAATCTGGATAAGGTTAGGAAGGAGGAGAAGAAGGAGGATGAGGAAAAGCGGTGGTGACGGCTTATTCCTCAAACGTTTACAAATTGGTTGCAGGCGTTTGCGATCTTGGCTAGCGTGGTGAGGGAGAAGGCACTGGCGAACTGTTCTGTGCTTTTTGGGTATAAGGATGCGATAGGGGAGGCTCATCGAGTGTATGGGGATATGGCTTGGCTCAGGTATGATGAGCAGTTCAGATAGCGGAAGGTGGTTCGGCCCAGTATTCGTTGGGACCATAAGGACATTGGTCTCTGGCTAAGAGTGATGACTCCCTCTAGGGCGGGTCAGCCCTTTCTGGGAGGGGCCGGGTCATCCAGCCAGGGTACTTCAGGTGGGTACGGGGGTTCTGGGGCAGCAGGGGGTCAGAGAGGATTATGCTGGCAGTTTAATTACAGCCAGTGTAAGTATGGGGCGAGTTGCAGATTTAAGCATATCTGCTCTGTCTGCAGTGGTACGTCCCATGGGGCTGCCAAATGTTTCAAGAAAGGAAAGGGAAAAGGGCAGCCAGGTGCTAGCCAAGGGTCAAACTCCAGTGAAGCTCCGCGTGATGGAGCCATATCTGAGTAGGTACGGGGACAGGGGGACGGCTGCGTTGCTGAGTGATGGATTTTCACAGGGTTTTCGGATTCCGGCACCGGATTTCCAGGATCCGTGCACGACTAGGAACTTGAAGTCAGCTCATGAGCACCTAGGAGTGGTTCGTGAAAAATTGCAGAAGGAGGTGGCTTTGGGCAGAATGGTGGGTCTGTTTAGCTCCCTACTTTGTTGGACTAGATTGTGTCCCCCTTGGGTGTTTTGCCTAAGAAGGAGCCGAATAAGTTTAGGCTTATTCACCACCTTTCGTTTCCGAAGGGGCAGTCAGTTAATGACGGCATACCTCCGGATTTGTGTTCAGTCGTTTACACTGCATTTGATGCGGTGTTGCGTTTGGTTCGTACAGTGGGGAGAGGGTCGTTGATGGTGAAGACGGATATCGAGGCCGCTTTTCATTTGTTGCTGGTTCATCTGGAAAGTTTGAGGTTGTTGGGGTGTTGTTCGGAAGGGGAGTACTTCGTGGATCGCTGTCTACCGATGGGGTGCTTGTGTGCTTATGTTGAGGCTTTTAGTTTGTTTTTGGAATGGGTGGTGCGAGATGTGTCGGGTTTGCCCTCAGTGATCCATTATCTGGATGACTTCTGTTGTGTTGGTCTGGCAAATACGGAGATATGCTTGTCATTGTTGCGTATGATAAAGTGGGTGGAGGGCAGGTTTGGGGTTCCGTTGGTGCCTGAGAAGATGGTGGGTCCGTCCATGTGCTTAAGTTTTTTGGGTATCTGCATTGACACGGTGAGAATGGAATGTAGGTTGCCTGAGGATAAGTTGGCTTCATTGCGCAAGGTGGTACAGCAGTCGTGTCGTTTGCGGAAGATTCAGTTGAAGGATTTGCAGTCACTTCTGGGGAAGCTCAACTTTGCTTGCTGGATTATGCCGATGGGGTGCGGTTTTTGTAGCCATTTAGCTAGCGCGACGGCTGGAGTTCGGGCGCCGCACCATTTTGTGAGTTTGAGCGGGGAGCTTCAGGACGATTTGAAGGTCTGGAAAGATTTTCTGGAGCAGTATAATGGCCGGGTCCATTTTTTGGGGGGATGCGGTTTCCAATACTGAGATCGACATCTTCACGGATGCGGCGGGTGGTGCAGGTTTCGGAACCTATTGGGGAGGGCGGTGATGTTCAGGGGTTTGGCCTGCAGATTGGTTCGAGTGTGGGTGGGTGGGGAATCTGGTGCTGCTTGAGTTGTTTCCCATAGTGGTGGCGGTGGAACTTTGGGGGGATTGCTGTCGGGATAAGCGAGTTCGCTTTTATTGCGATAATCAGGGGTGGTGCAGGTCATCAATAGCCTTTCGGCTTCATCCCTCCAGTGATTCGGTTGCTAAGGCATGTTGTTCTGCGATGCCTGTCTTTGAACGCCTGGGTGGTGGCAGAGCACGTGCCTGGTGTTAGTAACTCCATAGCTGATTCTCTTTCTCATCTGCAGTGGGACCAATTCCGCACCTTGGTGCTGGAGGCAACGAGCGAGGGCGAAGAATGTCCGGGGCTGCTATGAACCATGGTTTGAGGGACGCAGGCCACTTGACCTGGACGGCCTATGATTCGGCATGGATTGTGGGAGGATTGGCAGCGGACTTTAGGGGGACGTGGTTTCGTATGAGGATATCGTGGGGCTCTTGTTGAGTTGGTTGGCCTGGGCAGACAGGGAGGGGTGGTCGATCACCAGAGTTTCCTGTGTCTTTACGACACTGGCTTTCGGCTTTAAAATTCGGTGATTGCCTGATGCTACAAAGGATTTTGTGGTTGGCCGTGCATTGAGAGGGTTTCGGCTAGGTAGGATGGGCGTCGCCCTGTGGTTTTCAGGTTGTTAGAACGTTTGATGGTCAAACTGGAGGCGGTTTGCCAGGTTTCTTTTGAAGTAGCTTTGTTTAGATTGGCGTTCTCGCTGGCTTTATTTGGGGCTTTGCGGATCGGGGAGTTAGTGTCGCCTAGTAAGAAGTTGGGCTGTGGGTTGTTAGCGTCAGATGTAGTGGTTATTCGAGATGGGGTGGAATTTGTGGTGTGCAGGTCTAAGACGGACCAGTTGGGAAAAGGGTGTAGGGTGGATCTGGGGAGAGTTGCGGATGCTACATCCTGTCCAGTGAAGGGCATAGAGGAGTTTTTGAGTCTTAGGATTGTGAATTTGGCCCCCTTTCTTTGTCATGAGGACGGGTCTTTTCTCTCCTGATATCAGTTTCCGAAGGTTTTTAGGAGGTGTTTGTCTGCGAAGGGTCTGGATCCGCTTAGCTTTGCACCACATTCTTTTCGGATAGGGGCTGCAACAGAAGTGGCAGGTTTGGGGTTGTGGCCGGAGTTGGTAAGGAAGATTGGGAGGTGGGAGTCGGACAGGTTTCTTTTGTATGTATGTCCACCCACATTTAGTGTAATGGTTTTGTTGCTTTATGTTTTGTTTGCCTTTCACCCATCCCTCCCTTCCACAATTTCTGTTTCTTTTCCTTGTTATAGTTTCAGAAGCTTGTCTTGTTTGGATTCTCAGCCATTCTTTTGTCCATTGGGGAGTGGAGCGAGCAGACGTGTAGCCTGATGGACGGCAGCTGGGGTTTCCGCGTACCGTGGTGCTGGTGCAATGGATTGGCCGACGGGGGATGCTGTTGTCCAATGTGATGTACGGAGCGTTTTGCCGTGCTTGACAAGCCCCCTCAGGTGTTGGTGCTATTTGTTGGTGGTAATGATTTGGGGGCTAGGATGGGCTGGGAGCTTCTCCGGGATATGAGATCAGATATGTGGAAATTATGGATTTTATTTCCGAGGCTTGTGGTCGTTTGGCCGGATATACCATATATACTCGAGTATAAGCCGAGTTTTTCAGCACAAAAAATGTGCTGAAAAATCTCCCCTCGGCTTATACTCGAGTCACTGTCGGAGCTCGGGCGATGCGATGGCCCGTGCGCCGACAGGGACGCTTCAGCTATATGCGGCTCCTCAGGGAGCGCATATAACTGAAGGCCGAGTGAGCGCACAGTGTCCGGGCGCTGCGCTGGCCCGGGCACTGTCCGCGATCCCTTCACCTATATGCGCTCCGGAGGAGTCGCATATAGGTGAAGGGATACCACTGTGGGGCAGGGAGCGCTCGCTCTCTGCCCCGCAGTGGTCTCCGGGCGGCCGCAGACTCTGGAGTTTCCGGCACAGGCAGCGTGTGTCAGTACGCTGCATGCGCGGCCTGATGACGTCACCCGCCTGTGCCGAGAAGACCGAGGACAGCGCGCGGGAGGCCGGACAGCGAGGATCCAGGTAAGTGATTATTTTTTTATTTTTTTAAACTGCATACAGCCTGCCTATACCTGCCTACAGCTGCCTATACATGCCTACAGCCGGCCCTATACCTGACTACAGCTGCCTATACCTGCCCTATACCTGCCCACAGCTGGCCCTATACCTGCCCTATACCTGCCTACAGCTTCCTATACCTGCCTATACCTGCCCTATACCTGCCTACAGCTGCCTATACCTGCCCTATACCTGCCTATACTTGCCCTATACCTGCCCTAAACCTGCCTACAGCCGGCCCTATACCTGCCCTATACCTGCCTACAGCTGCCTATACCTGCCTACAGCCGGCCCTATACCTGCCCTATACCTGCCTATAGCTGCCTATACCTGCCCTATACTTGCCTACAGCTGCCTATACCTGCCTACAGCTGGCCCTATACCTGCCTACAGCCGGCCCCATACCTGCCTACATGCCCGACGCCTATACCTCCCTTTACAGCCGGCCCTATACCTGCCTATGGGCCTATACCTATCCTGCCTATGGGGCCATATCCCTGCCTATTACCTGCGTAGGGGGCCATATACCTGCCTATTACTGCTTATGGGGGAATATACTGCCTTTTAATGCTTGCCTTATGGGGGACATATAAAACCTGCTATCAAAACATGCCTATGGGGACTTTAATATTGCCTATGTAATTTTATTGGTATCCATTTTTATTTTTAAAATTCACCAGTAGCCGCTGCGTTTTCCACCCTAGGCTTATACTCGAGTCAATAAGTTTTCCCGTTTTTTGGGGCAAAAGTAGGTGCCTCGGCTTATACTCGGGTCGGCTTATACTCGAGTATATACGGTAGTTTATCTGCATTACTGGAGGGGGACAAGGTCGGTGGACCGTCTGTATAGGGCCCGGGCAACGGGGAACCGAACGATCGCAGGCTTAGGGGGTCGGAATGGTGGTGTGCTGGTACGTCATCGGGAATTGGCAGCCGGAGACGGGAAATTTTGGTTGAACGATAGGGTGCATTTGAGGAAATTGAACGTGCTTTTTGGCTGGTGGGTAGTTCGACCCCAAGTTGGTTGGTAGTATGTTTGTACTAGTTGCTTTTTTAGTCTGCATTGTATATGTCTGGTTAATGGGGTTAAGCACAATAAAATGTGCTAGGATTGTTATATATATTTGTTAATAAAATGGCTGCTGTGGCCAAATTTAATCCAACCCGGTGGTCCTGTCTTTTGTTAAAGGGGTTGTCTCGCTACAAGGATTGCTTTTTATGTTAAAGATCTTGGAAAACAAGTCACTTTGCAATATATGTATATTAACAGTGCCCTACCTATTCCTAGATATCCCTCTTGTATGGGCTGCATCAGCCCCCTCAGGTTGCTATAGCTACAACCTGGTTCTAGGGCCCAGCTAGTAGATGTTTAGTAAACACGCCCATGAATTCAAAATGAAACCAAGAAAACAGGACGAATCAATGTAGTGAGACAACCCCTTTAAGGGAAAAAGGTGGGGTAGGCATAGCTAGGTGGGCTGGGTTGGGGGCCTAAGCAGTAATGTTGTAGTTGAAAAAAAGGGGATAAAAGGGAATTTAAGCTCTAGGGCACGGACTCTGCGGTGCGAAAGGGTCACATTTTCAGACATGTCTCCCAAAATTGTCATGGTGACTCCAAACTTTTGAACAGTGTTGGGTGTGTGTGTGTATATATATAAATATTATATATATATATTTTATTATATAATTATATTATATATATAAAATATTAAAATATATATATATATATTTTATATATATTATTTTATATACACTCCCCCGGCCACTTTATTAGGTAACACCATGCTAGTAACGGTTTGGACCCCTTTGCCTTCAGAACTGCTCAATTCTTCGGGGCCCTAGATTCAACAAGGTGTTGCAACGATGCTCAATTGGTACCAAGGGGCCCAAAGAGTGGCAAGAAAATATTCCCCACCCCATGACACCACCACCACCAGCCTGAACCGTTGATACAAGGCAGGATGGATCCTGTTTTTCATGTTGTTGACACCAAATTCTGACCCTACCATCCGAATGTCGCAGCAGAAATCGAGACTCATCAGCCCAAAGGCAACGTTTTTCCAATCTTCTACTGTCCAATTTCGATGAGCTTGGGGGGGGGGGGGGGGAAATTGGAGGGCCTCAGTTTCCTGTTCTTAGCTGAAAGGAGTGGCACCCCGGTTGTGGTCTTTACTGCTGCTGTAGCTCCATCTGCCTCAAAGTTCACGTACTGTGGTTCATGAGGTTGCTCTTCTGCTACCTTGGTTGTTAACGGGCGTGGCTATTTGAGTCAACTGTATGGCCTTCTCTATCAGCTCGAACCAGGTGTCTCGCTCAATTCTCCTTTGTACCATCTGGATCAAACAAGGCATTTCCACACAGGACTGCCCACCTCACTGGATGTTTCTTTTGTATCGGGACCATTCTCTGTAAACCTAGAGATGGTTGTGTTGTAAATACGCAGGTAGATCAGCATGTTTCTGAATACTCAGACAGCCCTTTCTGGCACCAAAACCATGCGACGTTCAAGGCACTACAACACCTTTCTTCCCCATACTAGTGGCTCGGTTTGAACGCAGGAGATTTGTAGTTGACCATAGTTACATGCGTAAATGCGACTGAGTTGCCGCACATTGGTTGGCTGATTAGGAATTTAGTGTTAACGAGCAGTTGGACAGGTGTACTAATAACGTGGACGTTGAGTGTGTATTATATATATATATATATATATATATATTATATTATATATATATATATATATAATTATTTCTTTCTTCAGGAAAGTTTACATAACATGGCTTTATTTGGTTGCTGATGTACATGACAAAAAACAATAGCAGGATGGGTACGCCTAGTTTAAATTAAGAAAGTTAAGCTGAGCTGTGTGATGAATGATAGCAGCGAGTAACCTTGCAGTTACTCTATTCAGGATGTCGGATATCATGTAAGAGATGCTACAAAAGGCTATAAAGTAAGCAATTGCCATGTGCTGTATTTATTTTAAAGTCATTTAGCCTTATAACCTTTTGTACTTGGAACATACGACATCAAACACTTCTATTGTCTAAAGCTGAAGCATGGAAAATATCTGTATAAACGTGCCCTTTTTCTTTTTTCTACTTGGATCATTATTTCCTTTTTTTTTTTAAATATCCTATGCATGTTAGCAACTTGAAATTCTATGGCTATGAATAAAGTGCATAGGAAGTAAATTTTTTCTAACGGTTTAGTGTTATGTTTTTGGTTTTCATATTGAGAATAACATAATAAAAGAAGTAAAACTTATATGGTTACAAGAAGTTAGACTGCATTCATATTATATTTGGTTCTCAAGGTTATACTTACCTAATCCATGCCTATTAAAACACCACTGTTATTGTTACTTCATTTCTGTCTGTTTCTTCATATTAGATCAGATGTGAGGCAGTTGCTATGACACCTCCTTAGACTACTTTCAGGGATGATCAGCTAGCCATATTGCACAGCTTTGGCCCATGTAGAATTTTGTGTTGCTAAATTCTAAATTATATAGTTTTCTGGTTTTGGCAGCCTGGTGAACATTACATTATCTGTTTTATGAGATTTTGTCTTATCTACCAGGTGTTCTGTGTTTAGAAAAACAGATTTTTTTTTAACATCCTGCATACCTTCTTCTGTCTGGTCTTGCCTTTTGTTTTGAGTGGTAACTGAACTTTACTACCCTAAAGGGTCACTTTTTTAGTTGTTGGCCGCAAGAGCGCAATGATGACTCACGGTTTGTGGAAACTCTCAGAGAGAGAAACGTGTTTGTTTTGTACTGGGGGTGTTACATGAAATCATATGATTAATAACAAAATAGCATGAACATATAGTTCAAAAACTTGAGTATGGGTGGAACTGTAAAATATTAATTTGATATCTAATTTCTGGGAAGAAATTCAGTTTTTAACTAAAAGAAGGTATTCATAAATCTCTTCAAATCTCATAACATTAGCTACATTTTGTTAGCAAATTCAGCTGGCCAGTTACTATGAAGCTCAAAATATACATCTTTGAGAAAAAAATTTGGTGGAGATGTCTTTAATTCCATGAAATTCAATCATTTCTTGTTTTAGAGAAAGCTCTAATTGCCAAATTAGCTCAGAAGCTTCAAGGTTAAAAATAATGAAACCAAGAATTACTCAGCCTTGAACGTGATTCAAAGACCGTGCTATAGCTATAGAATTAAAGAATATACAAAGATGTAATCACTACAGGTCTAGTAGGCCTAGTATATAGGACTATGTTCTAACAGTTTATTTTTGGTGTACCTGTATTTCTTTCTAACCTATTTTTGTCAGTGTCCTTTCTGTGTTAGTCTCTGGTTCCTTGATTCGTCTTGTTTATGGTGGGGTTGGTAATAACTTTTGGTTATCTTTTGGGATAAGAAGGGTTCACAATGCCTGGTTTTAGGGTCAGTCTTAAAGAGAACCTGTCACATACAGTAGTTTATGCCCCCCTTGCTGAGAACAGCACAAGCTAGTGACAGACATGCTGTCTCCAGTGCTGTGTCCCTTATTCTGTATGATGCAGCAGTTTCAGAGTCAGAGTCAGGCATAAACTATGTGACAGGTTCTCTTTAAGGAAAGATCTAAGAAAACATTCAGGGATAGCTGGATGGGGTCAGTTCTTCCTTTTAATCCAGATTGTATCCATCTAGGGGATCATTCTCATGTGTGTCCCTGCTGTCATCTGCCTTATCGCCCTCTAAAAGGGTTTTCCTGTGTTAGGAATCATACTCTTGTTTCTATCCTCCATCTTGTATCTGCCTTCCATTTTGTGTATTCACTTATATAAAGGCATATTAGCCTACAATATTAGAAGTGTAGAGTGAGAGATATCTCCTATTATACTTGGAATGTGCAGACATTACGAATTCTTTCTTATCTATGTGGGGCCTCCAGAGAAACAAAGAAAGAAATGTCCAGTGTCTCATATCTCATGTGAGCCCCTTAAGAAAGACATAAATGTCTAATAAATATCTCACTGTGGGCACCTTGAAGACAATGTCTAGGTTTATGAAAGAACTAGTATAGTTTTGTTATCTTGTCTATTATTTTTAAGATAAGACTAATTGGTATACTTCACAAATTTATGTTCTTCTATACTTTGTATGACACTAATTGAAAACTACTAATTTATGATCTCTGGGCATGAAGCCAGAAAAAAGGTTTATAACTCAATGCATTGGAAATAAACTTCAGAATTCATTCAGACATACCACTGTGTGTATGTATGTTTGTTGTTCCATTCAGGCCTGAATTATAAACTAAATTTGGAGCTCTACAAAACATACCATAAAGGGAACCATTGAATTTCCCTATCACCTGTTTCGTTGATTATGTTTAACCCTATTAGCCCCAGCCCTGAAAAGGCCTTAATGATCCTCTAATTGATTTAGTTTTTTCTCCCTGTGTTTCAACAGTCGTAACTTCTTTATTTTCTAAGTGATGCAGTTATATGAGGACCTGTTTTATGTGGGAGAAGTTCTTTTCTGGGGGGCGTAGCTTAAGTTTATAAATTACAGCTGAATTATTTTGTTTTTTTACTTCAGGGTATTACGGTTGTGTAGATTTTTTTTTACTTCTACAGGGTATTACGGTTGTGTAGATATCTATGTTTAGTTTTTTTTTTTTGGTGTAATGTATGCAAATACATTACCTTATGTGTCATACTGACACAGGCAGAAGTCAGGGAAGCGCACAGTCTGCCCTGACTGTAGGTTTGTTATGCAGACAGCCCTGGGGCTACTCTAGGTCCCCAGGGCTGACTGTTCAGACATTCCCCAGGCTCCATCGGGTCACCGGGAGTCCTGATCACTCGACAGAGCAGAGGAAAGCCCTTTGATTATGCTGCAGTCACGGACCGTGGCAATGAAAGGTTTAAGCATTGGTGTTGGAGGTTTCCTCCACTTCCTGGCATTTACAGAGGTTGCTCTAGGAATAAGTCTGTTAAGTGTTCCTAGCACAGCTGCAGCGCTGGGGGCGGCAAATCTCGTCTTTTTCTGTAGCCTTGTCTCTAAATGTTGCTGCAGAAAGACCACCTATAGTCGGTGGGCAGTTGTTAAAGGGTTAAACCTGTAGGGGCAAAGGTTGATAAAGACTATTACCAAGTACATTGAAGAGAAGAAAAATTAGAAGAGCAGAGCTGGGAGCAGATCTGATCTCCCACCACCTCTCTCTCTGCTCCTACAGGCTGTGGCAGTGGCTGGTATGGAGATATCACACTCTGCTGTGTTTCTTATCTGTAAGCTGGGACCTTGTTTACATTAGTCCAGTACAAATATCCCTCCAAAGGGATCAGCTAGGAACAGCAATGATGATATATCTCTGCTGTTCCTAGCTGATTGCATTAGAGGGATATTAGTGCTGTATGTTTACATCATCTCTGCTGTTCCTAGCTAATCCTGTTGGAGAGACATGAGTGCTGGAGGTTTATAACAATCAGTGTAGAAGGCTACAGAGCTCTATAGAATTAAAGCTTGTCATTAAGTAATGTTAACAAGCTCCTGTCTTGCAGATCAGAAACACAGCAGGGGGTGATGTCACCATCCCAGCCACCTAGGGCCCACAGGTGGAGTTGATTTTAGGGGCCCACCAGTTGAACTGTTTCTGTTTCTGGGCCCACCAGTGGAGTTTAATATAGGGGCCCACCCTACAGCTACTGTAAATGACTGTACATGTCTCCTCTGCTCTACCTCTTGCTTTTTGTCTCTTTCTCTGCTTTTTTACTTCTTTATAGACTACTCCAGGTCTACAATGCTCAGATGCCCACCAGGGGTTTCCCCTAACTCTTAATGGTTGGTAGGGGATCAAATACTTATTTCTCTCAGCAAAAGGCAAATTTATATAATTTATATACATGTGGATTGTTCTGGATTTTATTTTTTGTTTTTCTTATCTCTCAATGATTAAAATTAACCTACCCTATACCTACCACTAGATTGATCGACTGATGGTTATCAGGTAACTCCTCTCGCGGTTTCTCTTGCACATATTATTCGGACGCTATTTTTAACCTCTTTACTGTGCCTTAAAAACAATACCTCACCATAGCTTTGATCTCCTTGGGATGTCAAACTCTAAGCGCCCAAATGAACATCAAATGTTGAAACCACGTTTCCTAGATGTTTTTCACAGGGTCATATTATTTTTCGGTTTTCTTTTGATATTGACATAACTTCTACTGCAAGGTATTTATTTAAAAAGTAATATAATATAATATAAGGCATTAGGGCTATTAAATCAGATTTTGGCACTTGAGAAACTGGGTTTACATATTAAGGTTGCTTTGCAATGGTTTTATGTAATGGTGGCAAAATCATAGTGTGGTTTAAAATGTAATCTGATTGCAATGTGTTGTTTTTCTATAGGGGGAAGGCTGTCTAATTTTTAACTATAGCAGTGATTTAACCTTTTGTAGTGGTGCACACAGCAATCTGAGACTAGACAGTCAGAGGGTTCTGATGATAGCACCATTTATGTGACGCATGACCGTTAAAAATAGTAATGAGAGACTTCCAGTTCCGGCGCGTGCATGAGCGAGAGGCTGAGGAAATAGAGCTCCGTGCCCCACTCCTCCTAAATCGCCATGTTCCCCGCACTGACCGCAACAAGAAACGGCACTTATCAGTGCCAGAAACAGAACGCCCGTCACGGGGAGTGAATCGGGCGATTCCAGCATTGCTGGGGATGGACAACTATACATTAATCCCCCACTGCTGAAGGGCGAGAGCAGCAGGCGTCCAAGTTGGCGCGGCCGTAAAGCTCCGGCCCACAACGCAGCAGTCCGCTCCATACAAAGCTCACAGCGCAAGGAGCGCCTGTCTCAGAGGCGGAGAGTCGTGGCGGCAGAGGGACACTTTACCAGCACAGGCCTAGGGCACAATGCAACGCCATGGCAACAAAAGGTGGCAGAGTTACTGGCCCCAGGAATAACTGCCTGCGAGCTGGAAGCTACTTATTGCACCTCCACATTCACAGCATCATTTTCTGCATCCCCATCTCAAGCTACCCTGTCTAACCGTGTTACAGTCAGAGGTTACTGCACACTCCACTCAGGCCAAATAACTGAAATGGAACAAAGGGTGAGCTGAGTGGAGGATGAAAAAATGAGAGAGCCAAAGATTAATATGCATTAATTAAATGACACAAAGAATGTGGTCTGCGAAGAAAAAGGTTGATGAACCTGGAAAACAGGTCGAGAAGTCGCGCAATGTCCAGGATGATTGGAGTACCGGAATACTATTTAAACCTGGGGACCAGCACAATTATTGCGCTGTAGTACATTCCTTCCTTAATGGGCCCTGGGCGAAATGCGCTGAAATTGGAAGGTGCACTAGAATACGCCGGCTCAACCTAATGCCTATCGCTGAGGGTGAAAGGCCCGACCGGTTATTGTCAAATTTTTAGACTTTGCAGAAAAAACCTTATTGTCCAACTTATAGAAAAAACAACAACAAAGCGATGAGCTGCGAAAAGAGGCAAGTACTAGTCATGCGTTTGCAGACTACTCCAGCAGAGGTGGCAAGGACTAGCAGACATCAGTTATAGAGACAGAGTTGCTCGGCACTAGTAAAGAAAGCAGATCCGCTTATTCTACAGTATCCGGCAACATTGAAGATCTTTCCCTAGATGCGGAAAACCTGAGCTCTGCGTATCACCGGAGGAGGCAGAAGACTGCTGGAGAGGTTGCGATTTGGCAAAGGAGCATCGATCACAGCAGGACAAGCGGGAGCACCTGCGGCACTTCTACGGATTGCTACGATACCCAGGAGCAGACAACAACGCGAGCTCAGGCGCAACAGGAGAGACATCTAGAACCAGCCAGACTGAAGTGATCAGAGGCCGATCTGGACTAATCTGGACTGAGTGCGGTGGTAATTTCACCAGCCTGCGGGTTTGGAGGGGAGGGGGTCGGCACGAGGATAGGGATTGTTAAAGATGAAAGTATGGGATCAAGAGGGGGAATGTTCTAAGTGACATTTTGGACTTGAGCTTCAAGCCGTGGGGCTTCTTTTGGGAGCGGGGCGGGGTGAAAGGGTTTATTTCATATAGTCGAATGTAAGGAAAGGGGGTAGGAGCCAGTGGGAGAGTAATGTTCCATATGAAGAGGAGGGAGAGGTACAGGAAGCGTTTGAGCTTGTCTCCCGCGCAAAATGCACGAAAAAAGAACAAGGTCGCTGAATTAAGGGGGGAGGGATTTCTAGTTCAGGTTAATGTTGGGGTATGGGGGTATTTCCACAGAGTTGTATACTGATGTGCCTACTTTTCCCGAGCTTCAGGCTAGCTTACTTATGGTGTGCATGCTCTCATTTATGAGGATCATAAGTTGGAATGTGAAGGGCTGGCGATCACCCCATAAACGATGATGTGCTGAGACCACTGAAAAGGCCTCAAACCCGGACATTGTTCTGTACAAGAGACCCACTTAGAGAATCTCGGATTTCCGCCCGTATTGAGGAAACTCATGGGTGGGAGAGGTTTAGAAGGGTCACCGGCGAATCCAGGGAAGGCCAGGAGTTCTCATTCTAACAGCATAGTAATTAGCGGCAAAATATTGTCAACAAGAGCCGCTAGAGGAAGGGGAGATGTATCCAGTTATATTGAGAAAACACCGGCTGTGAGAATAACTTATATAACATCTATGCTCCTAATAAGAGGGACAAAGTTTTTTTTGAGGACTATTGCGGCAAGAGTCTCCTGTGGATGAAAACCGACAACATTAATAGTGGGGGGGGGGGACTTCAACTGCGTGCACATCCCTTATAAGACATGCAGCAGAGGAGGCAGGGCCCCACAGACGGAAGATGGGCGGCAGAGTTAACTGATGGCAACCTAGGACCACACGGGCTCAGGAGATTACGTGGCGGAGTTCTTCACACGAACGGCAGAGAGGCAGTTTACCCACTTTTCAAAGCGCTCAAGCAGTCATGTCAAGAATAGACTATTTGTTGGTGAGCCCATCGCTGTTGGGGAGGGGTGGAAAAAAACGGAATTAGGGTTATATTGGTCATATCTGATCATTCACGACGTCAGTTTAGACATAAAGAGATATATGCAATAGAGAACAGACATTTTTGTGGAGAATTTCCCTTCGGCCTGGCAACTGATACCTCAATTTGTGTGATTTGATTTAGGAATGCGAGTGGGGAGAGAGACGTGTAGAGATAATTGATACTGAAGGGTCTCCTCATTTGTATTCTGGGTATGCAGGCGAAAGCCGTCCTGAGAGGACCATATTGGCGTATGTAGCATCAAGAAGACAAACATTGCCCTAAAGGCATTTTGCAGACTGCTGCCTTAGCCCCAGCCTGAGGAAGGCCTAAACAGTATTTTCTGCAGGATTCATTCAACGAAGATCCAACAAAATTAGGTGGAATATGTCCAGGCAAGGTGCGTGTTAATTTACAGTCACAACACACTGGGAAGAGGTGGAAAGTCTGTTTGGGACCGCGTTTAAAGAAACTTGACCCTCTGCGTAAATTTGGAAAATAAATCTGGTAGAATGAATGCAAATCTGGCTAGAGGGAGACGAGGGGCCGCCAACGAATATCTTATGGTACTGGAGGGATGGTGAAGGGGAGGAAGTGCACTGACTGATGAGCCAAAGAAGGTGAAAGGTATCTTGCAGAATAAACTGAACTCTGGAGCCCTTTACACCCAACCCCCAGCCGTCTTATGACATGAGGAGGGGGGAGGAATTTCTGGAGGGGGTTACCTTACCGAAATTAACTAGGGAAGATCTAGAGGGTCTAAATGCAGAGGTCACAGAAGAGGAAATAATATCAGTAATTGGGACTATTCCAAATAATAAAGCCCCAGGGCCCGATGGTTTATCGGGAGACTTTTACAAGATCCTAAAAGAGGAGGTAGCAGCCTCGTTAAAAGAGGTCTTTAATCAGATAATTGGGTCTGGGGCAATGCTTCCATCGGGCGACGCAGCATACATTAAAGTTTTATACAAACAAGGACGAGACACAAAATTTGTGCTAACCCAGAATCATAAAGTCGCCCGACATATTTCCTTAATTAATCAGGACGTGAAGATTTTCTGTCCAAGAAATGGGCTCAACGCGGCGTGGGCGGAATTCTACCGAGTGCTGGGTGGGTGACCATCAGATGGGCCTTCGTCAAAGGAAGGGCGGTCTAGGGGTTAAAAACATTCCGTCTTTTGAAGCCAGCCCAGATAGCAGATGGAAAAAATGTACGAAGCCCAATGAAAATACCAGCGTTCTTGCGCTAGACGCCGAAAGGGCGTTTGACAATATAAATTGGTAGTGGCTAAATTGGTTATGGACAGAATGGGGTTTACGCGGGTAATTTTAGATCCTATGAGAGCGGCGGATGTATAGATACCCGCCAAAGGTGAGGTGAACACAACCTGGCTTTTTGTCAAGCCCATTAGGCTACAGAAGGCACTAGACAGGGTTTGTCCACTATGGCCCGCTTATATCTTAATATGGCCTATAGAACCACTGGCACTTATTTGCGTAATTTCGTGAGCTATATAAGAGGATACCGTAAGGTGGGTAAGAAGAACAAAAATTGGTTTTGTGCTTTGCAGACCTACTGAGATTATTTCTGGAGCACGCCAGAAAGACCATGTTAGGGGAAGTAGTAAAGCTGCTAGAACATTTTGACTCCTTTTCGGGATAAATAAGTGTTACAACGTACATATAGATAAAAGCCATCGTACTAGTGCTAGGGAACATGTATAGAGGGGGATGACGAATTTTGGGCATAAGTAAACGTTATCATCGCATTTTGCACTTATCTGGGGTATGTAAAGCTGAGGTCTAGTGTCCGTCACTGATTTATAATTAACTTCGACCCGATGCAATCAAAAAAATTATAGGAGGATATTGGCAAAGGTGGAAGGGTGTTCCGCTGTCTCTCATGCCGAATCACAAATACATCAAATGGTGACTGTCGCCAGACTGTTATAACCCAACTGCAAAATAGTTCCAGTGTTATTGCAAGCATCAAGGATGTTAATTAAATGGAAGGGGGCTTTTTCGATGTTTATTTGTAGAGGTAAAGAGCCCAGAAAAGGCGATATGGAAACTGTCAGCTTGTGAGAAGGCCAGGGGGGGAGCAGTGTTACTGACCTGATGTCAGACTGTACAATTTAGCGCCATATGGAGGCATGGTGGCTAAAGATTGCGGTACATGGGTACCAAAGGTTTTTCTCCAAATCCAGATGTATAGTCCAGTTGGCGCAAGTTCAACCGTCCTGATGGCACTGCTGTCACCACTCCCATACGGTAAGAACAACCGATGTAGTTAAGAATAGATTTGGTGTTTAAAAAGACACATGGCGACCCATGGCGTTTACTTCTCAGAAAGATGTTTTGGAAAGACCGAGTATGTTTGTATCTAAGTATATGCCACTGAGGTCTTTACCAGAATTTTAGTGCGCGGGAAGAGAGAGCAGACACTCCTTGAGGGATGGAAAAACAAAATAGGAATAGGAGCTTTACGCGACTTACTTCTGGACCATCGATGATAAAATCAGCTGGAGGGCCGCGAGCTCTTTCTCTGAAAGTATTTTGGCAACCTCAGGCATGGCTCAGTCGAAACACTCGGCCAAGGTCTTTAGGAAATGGGAAGTGGAGCTGGGGGATAATGAAATAGGCGAGAAGATAGTGAGAGGCATGGAGGCAGTGAGGTCAGCCACGATAAGTACCAGTGGAGATAGGGGCTTTTTAGAATTGGCTCATAGGGCACGATTTTAGCATTCAGCGAGTACCTTTTTCAGCAGGCGGTAATCGAGTATTATGACTAAAATGCCATCGAAATGCGACTAGCTAAGACAAAGAGAGGGGCTACTACACTGTATATGGGATGTCAGGTAATACAGTGACTCTGGAGGGAGTGTGGGCGATACATACCGCAGGGTGTGAGGAACGGGACATACATTTGTACACCACAAGGCCTGTTTCATTATGTCTTCACCACATTCCACAGGAGGAGGATTGGTGTTTTGTTAAACTAAAGGGATTCATTTGTCTCCCTTCTGGTAGCCAAAAAAGTAATATTGTATACACTGGTTAGAGAAATCCGCACCGACAGAGGGAGAGGTGGTGAACACTATGGGCAATATATTCTTTATGGAGAAATGGATGCAGAGTGTAATAAAAGAAAAGGCGACAGAACGGGACTTTGCATAAGCTTGGTGACACCCACTATTAATCTAATCTTTTTAGTTTCTAAAATATTTGGGTATTTGCAACAGCCATTTCAATTGGATATTTCTAGATAACTAATATTGCACATTTTGTGTTAGTACAATAAACCTCATTTCATCCGGAAAATATTACTGTGACCATCAGTGTTATTAGATATATCAAATTGAAAGGCTGTTGCAAACACCAAATATTTAGAACTAAAAATGATTAAGATAATATGGGGTGCCCAAACTTTTTCATATGACCTGTATGAAAGTGCATATGAGGCATTTGTCTGCTTGGTAGAAAAGTCACTGTATAGAATTAGCCTGTTTGTGGACCTCAAGTTATGGTCCTAATTGTCAAGATGGTATTGCTGTTTTTATGTGATGTATGACTTAATTTATCTCAATAAAATGTTATTTAAAAAAAAAAAAACAGTAATGGGAAAACTGGGTACCTGCTGTAGAAGATGGGGCCCCCCAAGCTTTCTTGGGTGCTAGATAGCCTATCAAGCATCCAGGAAAGCTTGGGGGGCCCTTTAAGGGGTGCTTCAATACTGTGATATCTATAGGTAGGAAGGTATAAAGGGGGGCCTAGATAGAGTAACTGGGTTATGCCCCATCCCCTACATCAGGCACCAAGCTTTCCTAAGAGAAAGAAAGTTGGGTGCCTGCTGTGAGAGGTGTCCACATCCACCTCGCGCTTTTCATGTAGGCCGCCTTTAGTTAGGAAAGTTAAGATAGTATATAAGCATAGTAATGTAGTTATACTAGATTAATTCTCGAGTAGTAGATATATTGTCCCCCTAGATAGGTGACTATATAGGTGGCCTCAGTAGGCGCGAGAGATAATAGGTCCCCTTGTAGAGGTCTAGCATAAGAGAACCTCACAATAAGTAGGTATATGGGCCTCCTTGGTAGGTAGATAAATAGCACCTCTCAGTAGTTATGTAGGAAGGTATATAGGCTCCCATAAAAAAAAAAATATCACAAAACAGAAAAAAACCCTCTTTGCATTCACACGCTTGATTGGCTTACTGTTTCGTGAACTTGTCCTACGCGTGGGTGGTGTGGCGTGATGTCGTCATGCCGCCTACACCGGGATTGGGGCATTGCTAGTGTTTACTTTTTTAAAATCTCTCACCTATGTATGACAGTGTAATAAAATATAAATAAGTCATACAGGAACTGAATAATACTCTCTCTATACACGTGAGAAAAATGTACCAACCCCCCATATGTATGATATTCCCCCAGCCACGACTCATCTCTGCAGAATTTACCACACACACTTTTTAGAATCCTCACTTTTCCAGCACTTATTTGGTACCTACCTACTTTGGTGGGTCTATATACCTTCCTATCTAATGGGGTTTGAAACCTGGAAAGCATGATGATGCCCCATCACCACTATGAGAGAAAAGCGATGTGTTGTGGGGGATGAGGAGTAATCTATTGTTCCTATATAGCCTCCCATTAGATAGGAAGGTATATAGACCCCCCACAATAGTTAGGTAGGTAAATCGGTCTCCTTAGTAGGCAGGTATATAAATCCGATTAGTAGGCAAGTAGACTTCCTGGGTCCAAAGGTATTGCCAGTTAGATTTGAGGAGTTGGTCAAATGCTTGATCCAGGCAATTGAGAGCTGGTGTTTCATAGAGAATTCTGGAATAACTACACATGCACCCCTGAGTCTTCCTCCTGTCCCTGACGCAGGGATGGGAAAATAGGTAGAACTGCTAGTAGGAATCTGGCAGCAAATCTGTGTTTCAGAATGTAGCTGGAGCTCAGTCGGGTCCAATGGGAAAAGTTATGACCAATTCTAGTTGATGAGATTGAAACCTCTTGGCCCAGATAGGAGGAGGGCATCAAACCATCCCAGGGTTGTGAGGCAGTGTGAACAGCTACTGTTAAAAGCATGTGCCCTGCAGTAGCTTCCGGTTGTCTTTTGAGTGGATTTATGCCATATCAGAAGAAGCTAGGAACTCACTTGGGTTACACACATCCCATGTGGCTGCACAGCGCTAAGGCCCAACATCACGTAATTGACTTGTCTGCTTTATACTATCTGTAACCACATACTTGTTTTTGCATGTCTGACCACTGTATTATACATCTTCTCATCTTTCTAAATGGACGTAAGTTTTCACCTTGCTTTGCAAATATTGTTGCTGGTTCCCTGATGAACCCGGTTTATTCCTGCCGGGAGAAACGCGTCGGAAGTTTATGCAGGAATATACTAAAAGACGATAACTAAAGATAAACTTACTGTCTTTTAATATCATGTTTTGATCTTGCATATCTTGCCCATCATTCTCCAGCATGTAATCACTACACTGTGCTGATATATTGACTAATGCCTCTAAATGCTATCCCCAAGCGCATAGATTATTGTGCTTATGCTATTGTAGCATTTTGTATATTTTTGTAATTGCTTTGGTCTTGTGTCTATAGTTTTCATTTAGTTAGTTACCTTATAATCACTATATTTTCGCACTTTTTATTGTTTTTATTTTTAATTTTTTCTCTTTTTTCTTTATTTTCTTGTGTCGTATTTAATTTGAGAATTTTTTCGTGATAGATTATGGATTCTCGCTTAGGGGCGTGTAGACGTTAGTGTTCCCAAGAGTGTAGGGTATCGACCGTCCTTCGGCGTATCCCCCACCTTTCTTTAAGGTATAGCCTTCTTTAGGGTGTAGCGCCTCACTCATCTTGTGCGACGCCATCTTGGCCTCGCGTGGCATCATGGGACATCCGCCGTCTTTCATAAAACGGATGTTCACCGACTAACGTCTTTTTTCTTTAGCCCCCGCCTGAGATTTATTTTTGGCACGTTATAACACACACAAACAAGCACATAC
>JAODAL010058373.1:0-22129 GCA_025379985.1 Phyllomedusa bahiana
TTTTCCCCACTGTTGAGATTGTATTGGGCAGGTGATGAGCAGTGCCTGGTTTTCTCCATAAATACCACTTACAATTAACACCAAAAAGTTCAATCTTCGTCTCATCAGACCAGAGAATCTTATTTCTCATAGTCTAAGAGTCCTTGATATGTTTTTTTGCAAACTGTATGTGGGCTTTCCTATGTCTTGCACTGAGGAGAGGCTTCTGTCGGCACACTCTGCCATAAAGCCCCGACTGGTAGAGGACTGCAACTGCAGTGATAGCTGACTTTGTGGAACTTTCTCCCTTCTCCCTACTGTACCTCTGGAGCTCAGCCACAGTGATCTTAGGGTTCTTCTTTACCTCTCTCACCAAGGCTCTCCTCCCACAATTGCTTAGTTTGGCTGGACGTCCAGGTCGAGGAACAGTAGTGGTTGTCCCAAACTTCTTCCATGTGAAGATTATGGAGGCCACTGTGCTCTTAGGAACCTTGAGTGCTGCAGAAATTCTTTTTTAACCTTGGCCAGATCTGTGCCTTGCCACAATTCTTTGAGATTCTTAATTCACATGTTTTTGATCAAAAAATGTTTAAGCCACCCACGAACTTACAACGTGATCTCAGGTCGGGTGGTCCTATGCTATCTTTACCCCTCAATAGAGCCAAATTTAGGCCTCTCATTGGGTCAACCGACCTCCATAATCCAGAGAGAAAGAAATAAAAAAACACCAACCTTGCAAGCTGCACTCATATAACAGCCTGTGAAAGTGGATGGGGGTGCAGGAAACCAAAATGGAGGCATCCCTTCCTCCCTATATAGATTAAAAGCAATATATGCCAAATACAACATATAGTTCTGCACAAAAAAACATTTCTGAAAAAACACAATGTGAACCTCGGTGCCACTGGCAGGGCTGCGGCATATATATATATACACATGCACACCATTACCAGTGGCACACCACTGCAAAAAGGACAATACATTACATGGAAATCCCTAAAGAAGCATTTATGCTATCTATCATACATGAAAAAAAATTTGAGATTCTTAGTTCACATGTTTTTGATCAAAAAATGTTTAAGCCACCCACGAACTTACAACATGATCTCAAGTCGGGTGGTCCTATGCTATCTTTACCCCTCAATAGAGCCAAATTCAGGCCTCTCATTGGGTCATCTGTCCTCCATTATCCAGAGAGAAAGAAATAAAAAAACACCAACCTTGCAAGCTGTACTCATATAACAGCCTGTGAAAGTGGGTGTGCTGCAGGAAACCAAAATGGAGGCATCCCTTCCTCCCTATATAGATTAAAAGCAATATATGCCAAAAACAACGTATAGTTCTGCCCAAAAAATAACATTTCTAAAAAAACACAGTTTTGAACCTTAGTTCACATGTTTTTGATCAAAAAATGTTTAAGCCACCCACGAACTTACAACGTGATCTCAGGTCGGGTGGTCCTACGCTATCTTTACCCCTCAATAGAGCCAAATTCAGACCTCTCATTGTAATGTATTGCCCTTTTTTCAGTGGTGTGCCACTGGTAATGGTGTGCGTGTGCATATATATATATATATACATATGTGCCGCAACCCTGCCAGTGGCACCCAGGTTCACACTGTGTTTTTTCAGAATTTTTTTTTGTGCAGAACTATACGTTGTATTTGGCATATATTGCTTTTAATCTATATAGGGAGGAAGAGATGCCTCCATTTTGGTTTCCTGCACCCCACCCACTTTCACAGGCTGTTATATGAGTGCAGCTTGCAAGGTTGGTGTTTTTTTATTTCTTTCTCTCTGGATAATGGAGGTTGGTTGACCCAATGAGAGGCCTGAATTTGGCTCTATTGAGGGGTAAAGATAGAGTAGGACCACCCGACCTGAGATCACGTTGTAAGTTCATGGGTGGCTTAAACTTTTTTTGATCAAAAACATGTGAACTAAGAATCTCAAAGTTTTTTGCCACAATTCTGTCTCTGAGCTCCATGGGCAGTTCCTTAGACCTCATGATTCTCATGTGCTCTGACATGCACTGTGAGATGTGAGGTCTTATATAGACAGGTGTGTGCCTTTCCTAATCAAGTCTAATCAGTTTAAATAAACACAGCTGGACTCCAATGAAGGAGTAGAACCATCTCAAGGAGGATCAGAATTAGATGGACAACATGTGAGTTAAATATGATTGTCACAGCAAAGGGTCTGAATACTTATGACCATGTGATATTTCAGTTTTTCTTGTTTAAAAAATGTGCAAAAATATCTACATTTCTGGATTTTTTTTTTTAAGATGGGGGACAGAGTGTACATTAATGAGCGAAAAAAAGAACTTTTTGATCTTACCAAATGCCTGTAATGAAACAAAGACTGAAAAATGTAAAGGGGTCTGAATACTTTCCATACCCACAGTAGCCTTGCGGCTTCCTGCTTCCTGGCCTGGCAGTCATTTGATTGCCAGGGCTCAATAATTGCAGATGCTGCTCAGTCTTATCAGATCCAGATCAGCGCTGCAGTTAGTAATGGGGCTGTTTTCCCATGTAACTGAGGCTAATATATACCATACCATATGTACCATATATATAATATATACCAGCCCCAGTTACAGGGAAAATGAGCAAAAAAATAAAAATAAACTATCTAGAGGTCTTTATCTGACTTTATGGGGGCACAATATGTAAGTTGAAAAATATAGAAAAAAACACACACAAAAAATAAACGTTATATTATCAATATATGAATGTCCATAATGGAAAAATAACAGGATTACAAATTTCAGGTTTGTGCCACTTTTACCGTTTTAAAATTAAATAAATAAAAAAGTGAAAAACAAACTTTTTTTTTATCATTTTCCCTGATATTAATAATAAATACATAAATCTAAGGTAAAAATTTCATAAAAATAAAGCCTTGTGCATCAAAGAAAAAAGGCACAGAAAAAAAATTAGCAAAATAACCAAATATGAAAACTGTTATAGCATTCCAACCCAAGTGTACTAAAAAAAAACAAATAAAATGAGACTCGTCAGGTAGGGAGGTAAATGACCTGGTCAGGATAAACCCCTGTGATTTCAGGTACATTTTCAGAATAAAGTGCCATGTGTGTAGAATGAGAAATAGCACTCTTTCTAGCCATTATATAACTTGTACAGAGCTGTTCCTATTGCACTAAAGGCAGAGTGAATAAATTCCCACCCCATTAACATGTTGTGCCTTGCTGTAACACATTGCATCACCATTGATCAGTGCCTTAATATACAAAAAGCTATAACACAAATTTCTATGTATAAAACTAGTAAATAATAGTCCTACAATTATCAAATAACACTGACACAATAAAACTGAATCCCAAGACGAAAATTACTAATAATCCCTCTAAGATGAATACCACCACACCATGACCACATATCACCACCACATAGTGACTGAATAATACCTCTACACCATGAGCACATAGTAACTGAATAATAATGCACCTGAAGTATGGCCCAAAAATAGAGTGAAGTCATAGAACTCTTTGATTAGCTGAGTGGTTAGCACTTCTGTCTTTCAGTATAGGGGGTCCTAGGTTCAAATCCCTGCAAGAACCTAATGTGTTTATTTTTTCAATGCACATAACTGATGGAGGTTTTATTATTCATTTGCTTTGTTTGATTTATTACTAAGGACTACAGAGGACAGGAGTAGAATGACAGCACATGGAGTTTAAAATTTGGTTAGGAATGAGTGTGTGTGTAATTGTTAAGTAGGGAAGAGACTGACAGTAGCTGCCTGAGAGGAGAGGTGTCTGAGCCATAACTGAGGAGCTCTCGTCACTGGTTGTATCCCCTGGGGATGAGCTGTACACTATGGATTACTAAGGAAGCAGCTAAAACAAAAATGGTGCAGAATTTTTTTAAATTATGAAAGTTGAAAAAATTTAACATTTACTTTTCAAGCTTCCGACGTCAATTTTACTTTGTGTTAAAACCGCTTTAATTACCGTGGATATTTGCTGTCTTACTGCAGATAAGCGCTGCATCGGCAGATAAATGGATGTGTTAATGGAGACAGAACTACTGTGTGTCTACATTAACAGAATTATAGATAAAACCAGTTGTCTATGTGACTACATGGGGACCTGCTAGCTAAGAAAGTCCTATAAGTACAATATTCATCAGTCTGTAGAAGTAAGCTGGTAGGAGTGCAGAAGCAGTGACTATGACTATGTCATTCTAAAAATGGCTGATAATTAATACTGTTGGCAAATAAGTAAGAGAACATATACAGCACAAATAACTAAACTCTGAAAGAAAAAGGCTTGACAAAGTCTTTTTTGAAAATTTTACTGGAGGTAAGTTTATGCCCACTATGTTTATACAGTCTTTACAATGCAATGCATGTCAACAGCAGCTTAATATCACAATCCCACTTAATGGATCAGATTTGAGACCTAACAGAACCAAATCTACAGCAAAGCAATGAAAGTACAAGGAGATTGAATATTTTTATATTAAGATTTGGAGAAATTATTTGTGGTTGAGAGGAAGGAGGTTTTTGTGCGGCTCTGTATCACTGTGTGAGAGGCACTAAGCACCCTGCTGCATTGTCTGCTGTCACTCCACTGATTGTTAACCTGTAATTAGTTCCTGACCCTGATCCAGTGAATTGGTCTGGGACTCCTGTCTGTCGGTTGGATACCTTAGAGAGCAGCAGTTTTGGTCGTTCTCCTGATTTCTGTTGGTACCAATGCAACCAGTCACTTAAAGGGGTTGTATCATTATAAGAAATACTACAAATTCTATATGTTGTATCATTATATTAAATGGTCTTCAGAATAAGGGGACAGTCAAAACAAGCAACTTTGTAACTGGATGTCATTTGCAACGCTGTCTCCCTTATCTGCGTTTTCTGTAAACACAGTTCCCCAGTGCCGGTCGGATTCCTCCTCCTTTCATTTCATTGGCTGACAGCTCTACTAATTTACATTCTGTCTGGCCCCCAGTCGTATTCACAGGAGCATTTCTGCATTTCTGCCTCTCTCAATCAGTATAAGGGGCCAGCAACATTTCACTCTGCACAGCCAGCAGCTCCACAGTGCAGCTGCTTCTACAATCAGAAAACAGCAAAATTGTGCTCTGTGCCTAATGCTCCTGCCTGTAAACATAGAAGGGAGACAGATCTGTGCTGCTCTGGATGAGTTCATAGAAGACTGGATTCAACTGTAACAAACCTCCAGCTGTGAGAGGGAAAGAGATCAGTGCACTGAGTTCATAGAAGACTGTCTAGACTGAATGCAGGTCTGTGGTATGTAAACATACAGCTCTTACAAAATAAGACTGCAGAGGGAAAAGAATGACACAGTGACATGTGGACTCAGACAGAGAGGGGGGGGGGGACAGAGATACCCCTCCCACTGATCTCAAACAAACACACTGACTCGGGAGCGAGCACGAACAGTGAAGGGGGGATGATGTTATCCCCCTTCAGTTAAGAAACACCCAGCTGGGAGGGGAAGAAATGCCCCTGGATTTGACGAGCTGAGAAACTGAAAGTACAATGAAATGGATGAACTGATGAAGCAATAAATCCCCTTTAAGCCTTTACTGGATGTACATGAGATGGTGACTGTATCTCTCGGGGACACAGAGATATAATCTAGAGTCATCACAATCTCTCCACAGGATCCTGAGAATACAACGATAGAACATTAATCACACTTACATGCAAATAAGGTTAAGCCTCAGAATACTTTAAAATTAATGTAAACCAAGTGTAGAGATATTAGCCAGGTATAACCTTGAATAAAGAGATAAACACTGAGCAGATACATCAGAGAAGCCATATTCCCTCCAATCTATTAAAGACACTGGTTTTGTATGTAAAACAGGAACCATACAAATCATGAGACCTCAACCCCCTAGATACAAACTCTCTTGGAAGCCTGGTGAGCGTTCTTGTGATAACACCAACAATAATGCATACACTCTACTGAAGCAGCCAAACTATGAAACTGATAAATAGTATTGGAGTTAGGTGTTGACTATGGGACATTGTCCATGGGTCTCCAAGGACAGGAAGCCCAGACTCAATTATATGGAACTGTCCATAAAGAAACTCCCTAGAACGGAATCACTTCTTAAGCAATTCCCCTAACTGGCAAAAAGATTACAGAGCCAATGTCAACCCTCTAAAACATCTATCTGAAATCCAATATTCTCTGAGTAGCAGAAACTAGGACTTCTCTTAAGTTTTCACCATAGCCTATTGGTTGGATTTAGGTACTTGAGACCCAGGTTGCAGAGAGATGTTAGAAAACAAAGGCATGTGAGAGTAACAGGCAGAAAGTAATCAGGGAGTGCTAGATGACACAGGAATATATGTACTACAGATAAAACAAAGTTCAACTGGCTCTGGTCCTTACTGTCAAAAACGCTCTGATCCCTGCTGTCAAACCCGCTCTGATCCCTGCTGTCAAACCAGCTCCGGTCCCTGCTGTCAAACCCGCTCTGGTCCCTGCTGATAGCGGAGGGTGTCAGCTGCAATTCACAGCCAGGAGCCGCCTCCTACGTATTGGACTCAAAGAGTGAGCCCGCTCCATACTCCCTTAGTAATAATAGGACATACCCATGTGTTTATTGTCGCTAAGAGGGTAATATTACAAGAACTTGTTGCTGTTATCTGATGTTAGCACACTCATATGATATTACTGGTAAGTGCACTCTAGAAATGAATAGAAAAGATGCTAACTTCAGACCAGGATTTGCCATGTTATTGGAATCTTTCCATCTCACCTGACATGTTCCCTGACATGAATATTATTAGCATGCAGTGTCATAATGTGTGCATTTGTGACTGCTCTGGTTTTGCTAACATATTATATAAGACTTAAAGCATTTCCTTCACTTTGTCCTTGAAACAAAAAATCTTCAAGGAAAATTCAGTTGCAATACTCTTTTTTTCAGCAAGATTAATCTGCAGAGATCTTCTAAGCTCTGGATTTGTGGCTGCATCTCTGGTGTAGATAACCATGTATTGGGCTATTTTAACACTATGTCTCTGTGTCCATCCCGGCTATAAGCATTCCCCAAACTTGAACGGCATTAAAAAACAAATCACCACCTACTCGGGAGCTTCTAAACATTTTATTGAAAAACATGCAGGCGAGTTAAATACCTTTGTTTGCTTTGGCATAGAGAAAGTTGAGCGCCCGTTTAGGGGGGGAGACTGGCAGAAAAAGGTCAGATTCCGTGAAGCATTTTGGATATATGAGCTTCAAACGAGATTGCAGGTTTAAATCTTCGGAATGACCTTGCTTATATTTACTGAAGTATTGATAAATGCTCATAAGGTTGCATATTTGAAATGTTTGCTCTGTTTTTTGTTTTTGTTTTTGTGTTTGTATTGCATATATTTGTTATGGCGAATATATTTTAGATGTCACATTGGTTTTAGGAATTCTAAGGGTTAACAGTCTGTTACGCATGTGTCACATGACAGGATACCCTCTATTTAAATCAGGCATTTGAAAAAAGATTTTAAGCTGTGAACAAGGGCCACATTGCGCCCGAAACCCGTAGGCTATTTTCTTGCCATTTTTTACCCTCTGCACGTTTTGTCTATATTTGATAAATAAAGTAAAGCTCCATCACTACCGCTGTTGCTGGATGGCATTTTTTTGCAAGTCTGCCTTTGAATAATTGTCCTGCGACTGAGGACTTCATCCGTGCAAACCTGGCTGGAAAGGAGCTAGAGGAATCCCACAGGTGCCTCATGTGGCAATCAAGGTGAGCCCTGGAATCAATTCGTTCATTCCCCAATGTATGGCTCTGACATGACGCATAAGAATGGTAAATGACACCCAATGACTTCTGTCAGACATAGGTGCACATTTAAAAAAAGAAATAATGCATAGCTCATGATACATGTTCATTCTACTGTATCCATGGATATGGAATAGGGCAGCTCTATGGAAATTGCCATATACTTCGAGAGCGTTCCTGACATCTATGGAAAACAAGCCCTGCAAACAGAGTATAAAAGATATGCACTGATTTCTATCTCATTCCATGTTTACTTTAGCACTGGAGAATTATTGTCTTCAAACAAGGGCTTTCCGATTCTGTTTTACTGTACTATATTTTTTTAACTTTAAATTGACAACAAATACAAACACCAAATAATGCAGTAAACCTCAAAGGAGTTGTCCACCTCCTATGAAAATCATTGGAACACGGGGAGTAGTCACCCACCCAACACTTTGACTGCTCCCAGTAAGAACATGGCACAGTCTTCCAACACATCTTTTCCAATTCCAGCGGACTCCTGGAGGATGCGTTTGATGTGTCGGTCCCAGGGCCTCCAGAATGACCCTTCAGTGAGGCATTCTGATGCTACCTGTACAGACATCAGGGTTAAAGGAGCTGCAGGAAGGTGGATGCTGTGCTATTTGTCTCCACTTTTAGATACCACCTACAAAAATGTTAGGGCGATGATAACCAAACAACATTGTTGGGGCTATTCTGAGAATACTGCCTATTACGAAATAGCACCTGATAATAATAATAACAATTTAAATTAATCATGTAATTAAAAAAAATAACAGGTCATGGCACCAAAGGACAAGACACTCAAGTAAATGGCATATAAATTCCCAATAGTAAAATGTCTAGATAGAATAATATTACATATAAAGGGCAATTGCGGGACTGCTGCACAGATTTTATATTAAAGACAATGTAAAAAGTTGGCAGTCGGTTTACAGGCGGCTTTCAAATCCAAAAAACGTCTGTAAACCCAACTGAAAACCTGTGATGTGGGGACATGCCCTTAAAGTAATCAGTACCACCTAAAATGTGGCAGGGAGTGTATCTGATTGATTAATAATAGAAAGTGAAATTGTTTAAACATGGCCTGGTGCTATTATGTAATGGGTGGTATTCCACTTTTAGCGCAGAGATGTTACCTGTCATTGGAATCCTGCCTGGGATTCTGGTGAGATGCTGCCCATAGTGTACAAATAACATGAGCAAAACTATTGTGGAGGCTGAAGACTGCAAAAAAGAAAGATAGAATGGATCTTTGCCCAAAATTGTACTCTGCTATTTACCAGGTCAATGCCAAGATGCTGCTGCAAGTCTATCTTTCTCAACATAATCTATTCTCCATGTTTAAGGAGTCTACAATGAACATAAGACGTATTTTTAAAGCACTTAAATCAGAAATGTAGTGTTTCAGACCCAAACATGCATCTTACAATGTGCAGTGAGATTTACATTGCTTCCAATGTAAAACCCGCATCAGTGTTCAGTCGAGTGATCGCCGGTACATGTTTACATGCGTCTTTGTGATGCGTCTTTGTGATCAGTTCAAAAAATTGTCATGTCAATTCTTGATCTGTTTGACGCAGCAGACGCCCTATTTAAAACCATAGAGCACGCTTTGGGTGCATGTTGGATGTGTTTTACGCAGCGCTTTTTAACAAATTTTTACGTATCTGAAATATTCAAAACGCCGTGTGAACATCCCCTAACAGGAATCTGAATACACAAAGTAAAGTTGTTAAACCCATACGTTGTTTTGTCTGTGATGCTTATGAGGATTTCGCCATTTTGTTTCAACAAAATAACTGATGAAGGGGTATTCACACCATTGTGTTTCACAGAATGTGCTCTTTACAGCCAGTTCAGGCTCCAACTTCCTATTCAGGCTGTGGGTGGTTCTATATCAGTGATTGGCTGTCAGCTCTGCTACTCCTGGATAAGCCTGTTAGAGGAACATTAATAATAGAGATGTCTAAATCCTTTTAACATCATTGGACATATAAGTATGCCATAGTGTCAATAAAGAGGCATGGCTTGGGCTTACTCACTGCGTCCACTCCCTATGTGCCTGTTATTACAGTTGACACCTATCGCTATCAGTAGGGATCAAGGACTGCTGTGGCAAATGTGACTGTGCACTGTTTCTTTTCCTGATCATCCCTTCCTTCCCCTGTAATGAGATCCAGGGGTGCTGAGTAGTTGCCATGGCAGTCGGAAGCCTATGAAACTTTGCCATCGAAAGGAATAGAAACACCACTTTTCTACTCCTTTCCGCATTATGTAATAATGCAGAACAGTAAACAAGTGATCAAGATCATGTACAAATGAAAAAAAAAGTTTTGAAAATAAGATATATATGTTAAAAGTTCAAAGCAAACCCCTTTTTGCCTCACGCATACAGTATCTCACCAAAGGGATATTTACCCCACTTTTTTTGTGAATATTGTATATATTTTTTCATGGGACTCACTGAAATATGACCCCCGTGAACAATGAAAATATCTCAGATACAGCGTACAGCAGGAAAATTTTGTGTCCCCCTAAAAATTAACTCAACACAGACATAAATTCAAACCCACTGGCAACAAAAGGAGTAACGCTAAGTGACAACAAAATTTGAGTACCCCCCCTAAGTAAAATGGAAAAAATTGGCCAATTTTGCCATTTTCCCCCCTGGTACATTGTTTCTTGTGTTAAAAGGGTTCAGGTGAAAAAGGGAGAGGTTTTTTAAAATTTGGTTTTTGCTCTCCCTTCTCACATTGTCGTAAAGTTGAAATGGCCCCTCCAGCAAATAAGTTTCTGGGATCGTAAAAAAATTGTTGCTCTACATAAGTGGCCTGGGCATAAGAAAATTTCCAACACCTGAAACGGAGCTCACCAGGTTCAAAGACCATACAGCATTTAACAAGCGATTCCACTAGAAAAGGCCCACCAAAAAAGTTGAATACCACGTTCGGGCATATTTACATTGCCTTTACATCATGTTTTTAGTGCTCCACATTTCTGCAAGGGTTTAAAAAAATTAGGGGGTAGCCCTCAGTGCTCGACCATACAGCACATGATCACAAGAAAAACTTTTTTTCAAACAGTCAAACATTTTTCTGAAGACAACAGACTAAGGGGCATGGATTACTGGGCCTTATGAGAACAAAATAAACCTAAAAGGTTTAAGGTGTTCCACTGTTGGCGGCAAGCAGGGGCGGGTTAAAAAAGATATTTTAGAAAATTACCCGTACCACGGGCCACACCCGAGAGGCCCGGGGGATTAGAGGGAATAATGGGTCAAAAATTTTTGCAGGAAAGAGGGATTTGGTCTTTGGGAAAGGCTGACTTCTGTTCAGCTACAGGGAAACGGAAAGGGGAAAAAAAGGAGACTGTTGAAGTGTCTGTGTTAGACACAAACGTGTATTCCTTTGTATGCAAATAAAACTACAATCTTTTAGTACAATAAGTACAGTCCTGCGCAGTCTATTTGGGTCAGATTTAGCCAAGGGGAAGAAAACTTTTACCCATTGTGCAAGAATTTCTTTCCTGTGTTGGCTACAGACACTATGCTAGGGACAGGCAGCACCTAAATGGGGAAGGTTCAGCTGTAGTGGGGAACAAAATGGCCAGGAAGTTGGAGGAGTATTTAAACTAAGGACTAGGGGGAAGGGCAACTGCACATATAGTGGGCAAGATAGTGAAGATAGAGAGACTGGAATTAGCAATAAAACAGGGGGTGGAGTGGAGTTAAAGAATGAAAACTAAAAAATCTCTAAAGTGCATGCTGACCAATGCCAGGAGTCTCACTAACAAATACATGAATTAGAATTACTTATTGCTGTAGAAAAATATAACATAGTGGGTTAAACGGAGACATGGCTGGACGAGAGCTATGACTGGCCAGTCAATACAGTTTATTTAGAAGAGATCGTAAAAATACAGATACAATGCTTCAACTCAAAAGTGTCCTTTCTCAAGCATGAGAAAGGCTACTTTTATACTGAAACATTGCATCTGTATGTTGTATATATACTCCTGTGAATTAAAGAACCATTTTTGGATATAATGCCGACCCAGACATTTTCTGGGTTATCTCACTACCCCAGAGTCCTTTTGTATGGACCCTCTCAAAGTCATGGCTATTTATAATTGTGAACGCCCTACTAAACTCAAGGCTCACCAACGTTTTTAAAGGTCCCCAAATACTACCATAAATTTATAGCAAAAAATTTCAGTCTTAGCTAAGCTGTTGGATCTCACCAGAAGGAGGGCTGACCTAGCTCATTGGCCCCCGGAGACAGAACAGGCATTTTCACAGCTTAAGAAAAGTTTTGTCATTGCCCCGGTCACCTTCTTGACCTCCATTTTTTGCCTACCGTCTCTGTATCATTTTGCTATTTCCATTTGACGTATTTCTGCCCAACTCTTCTTTATTGTGTTTGTCTGTCTTGTCTAGTTCAGTGTTTCACTTTACCAGTGAAGGTATCGTCTTCCAGTTGTCGCCGACCACTTATTTCAACAAAAATTAATAAAACATAGTTTCTATGGCAGGTTATTGTGCAAAAATAGACACACTTTGAGCAAGCCTGCTTTTAATCGTACAATTGATAATTGATGGTGAAAATACAACATCAATTTATTCTGCCGAAACTGTTAAAAACAAACTCACTCCGTGAAGGCAAAAACTTTTAATTTTCAAGAGGCCAATTTTTACAGGTTGAAGACTTCACTTCAGGACATAGATCTGGAGCAGCTATTGCCTAATAAAGATATAGATGATAAATGGGAGCTTAATAGTGACTCTGTGTTATAATAATAAAGAAATAGGAACAGGACTTGTCAGATCACTCCAGTTTTCAGCTGGATCGTTCGTGCAGTTCCAGGTAAGCGTATTTTTACGTACGAGTCTCAGGCCCATGGCTCCTAAGCCTCCAAAAACTCCAAAACATACGAAAATGGACCAGCGTATACTAAATGGCACATACTTTATTGGAAATTTTTCACATACAGATGATGCACACTGGTCCATAACAGACTCTGGATTGCAGTTAAGGTCTTGCTGTGAGGTAAGTGCGCTGCCAATAGTGGCAGCAGAGCCTTCCTCCCATGAATGTGATTCCCACTTGACCACAGGAGTAGTGATGTCGGGCGACAGTTGTTGGGCCATGCTGGCATTATGGATGAGCTAGATCCACTCACCAGAGTCCCATTGATGAAACGAGGAGCTCAAGGCTGTGCCTCTTCCACCTCCATTTCTATAGTACTCTTCTTGCGCTGATTCTTTTCTCCTGTGTATCTACCATTTGTGTTACAGCCATGACAAGAGCTGTTCACCATGCACTACTTGGTCTTATTTGTTTTGGAGCATGCGATCTGTTTTATATTTCAGAATGAACTAAATTTTTCATTTCATCAGAAGTAACCTGATACCAGAAACTGTTGGGAGGGGCAGAATATCATTACATGTATGTATTTTAGTGTACGGAGGAAGAAAATTGAGGAAGGAGTTTTTGACGCTCTGATCACTGTGTGAGAGGATAGTCCCAACACTGCTGACAGTAATAATCTGCTGCATCATCTTTCTTCATTCCTTTGATTGTAAGAGTAAAATCTGTTCCAGACCCGGATCCACTGATTCCCTCCCCTCTGGGATCCCAGATTGTCGATGGTTGCCCAATAAGATGAGTCGCTTTGGAGGCTGCCCGGTTTCTGGTTGTGTGACCAGTGTAAATAGTCTTTTGGGAATCTTCCACTGAATAGAGACTCTGACTGGGTTTTACATAACATGGTGCTGTAGTCTCCTGGAGACACTGAGATATAAACCTGGATTCTGAGTAATCACAATCTCTCCACACGAAACTGGGAGCAGAAAGAGAACAGATAAAGGTGAGACTCATTGATAGAACTGACCTGTGATCATTCTCCTCTTACTACATGTATACAGGATGTTCTATGGATTCGCATCTATCCACATCGTAGAAACGCTCCCTGGACATTTACCTTGGATGTAAGATACAGCGCACAGCGCAGAGATCTCAGGGAAACCATCTTCATTGTTCTGAACTCTCACAGACACAGATTCAATTGGGTTCAGAGTCTTAATTATAACACATGAAATCTCCAGGGCAATAGTCAGAGAGAATGATGTAAAACAGAAAATATAATGCAAATCACCCAAATTATAATGACTTTCCAGCATGTTCTTCTTCCTGGTCTCAGACAGAAAGATTAAATAGCGACTGGGTGAAAATCAGTTTCCTATAGGTATATTAATAGAAACCATTGCAGGTCCCCTTGTCACATTCTGAGGATAGAACATTGGGTGTATTGGATCTCTGGGACCACTGCGAGCGTAGGATGGTAAAGCTTGCGGCAGAAGCCGAAGTGCAAGGCAAAACAGCTGTGTAAGCTGTATGACAGGTGATGCAGTCCAGGCAGTAGGGAACTATGGTAGCGTGGCAGATAGATCAGTAGGTAGTATATCAGACCGGAGCAGTGGCAGGTAACAGCAGTATAACGCTTTAGAAAGCCTCAAGGTTTATTTTAATGACTTGAGTTTGCCCAACTTTTGAAAATGAAAAAAGCAGGAGACTCCTAGTGGGCGGGCGCGCGTAGCGCGCGCCAACGTCAAAAATTTGCATGGACACGCCCCTCTGAGTCGTAAGCCACGCCCCTTCAAAAAGCCACACCCACTCCGACCTTACTGCATACGGCTTTGGAAGAAAGCCAGGTAATGCCCCATATAGCCAGGTAAGATTAGCCCCCCATAACAGTAGTCCCCTTACAGGCTGGTAGATGCCCACCTTGAAGCCAAGTAGAACCCCCTCTGTAGCCAGGTAACCTATTTGTACCAGTAGATGCCCCCCTTTGTTACCAAGTAGGGTGCCGCCCCTTTGTTAGCAGGTAGGTGCCCACCATTGGTTAGCCAGGAGGGGAGCCCCCATTGTTAGCCAATAAGTGCCGCCCATTGTTAGCCAGGTATTCCCCCCATTGTTGCCATGGTAGTGCCCCATCTGTTAGCCAGGTAGTGCCCCCATTTTTTCCCAGGTAGTGGCCCCCCTTGGTTGCCAGTAGTGCCCCATTGTTGCCAGGTATGCCCCCATTGTTTGCCAGGTAGTGCCCCCATTGTTTGTGCCAGGTAGTGCCGCCCCCTCAGTGCCAGGTAGAGCCGCCCATCTTTTAGCCAGGTATGCCCCCTCTGTTGCCAAGGTAGTGCCCCCTCCTGTTTGCCAGGTAGTGCCCATCTGTTATCCAGGTAGTGCGCCCATCTGTTTAGCCAGGGAGTGCCCCCATCTGTTTAGCCAGGTGAGGCACCTTTGTTTGCCAGGTAGTGCCGGCCCTCTGTTGCCAGGTTGTGCCCCCTTGATGGCCTGGGAGTGCCCCCATGGTTGCCAGGTGATGCCCCCATTGTTGCCAGTAGTTGCCCTCGGCTCTGTATAGCCAGGTATAGCCGCCCTAAAGCTAATAAAATAAAATAAATAAATCCACTTACCTACTCAGGCTCCTGCGAGCGCGGCCAGCTCCTGCCCCGAGTCTCTTCAGACGGCGCAGGGGGAATGAGAGCAGCCGGCGGGCGTCACGCTCCCCTGCAGCCGCGCGTGCACTTCCCCGCTCGCGCCGCTGAAAACTGTAGTGCGGCGCAACACGAGAGCATGCCGGCGCCGTACATACAGGGGGAGGAGGGAGCGATCCCTCCTGCCTCCTCCCCCGCACAGTGAGACCGCGGGCGGGTGAGCAGCCGCTCGGCTGCTTCACCCGGCCTGTAGGAGCGGTCCGGCGGCACAAGTAGCGCACCAGGCTACTCTGCGCCGCTGTAGATTAAAGGACCCCCGCCGCTGCAGCGGCGGGAGATGGCCAAACTCCCCCGGAGGGCGGGAGGGACCCCAAATAGTCGGGACCCCCCCCGCCAAAAACGGGGAGAGTTTGGCATGTATGGTTTAATGCAGGGTATGCAGGGTACCAGGCTCGAGGGTATGTAGAGAACACACTGACACTGGAGCAAGGGCAGGTAGTTCTTCTTCTTTAGAGTAGCTAGGGTCACGGGGCAGGAACAGGTACACTTTCCCATAAAGTAGCAAGCAAGCCATGCATTAGTGGGCGCTCGTGCACACGCGGGAGGCCAGAGAGCTGGAAGAAGCATAGCGCCACCGCCGGCACAGGAGTACACATAGAGGCTGGGATAGGAGACAAGAGTGAGTACTGACAGAAGGCACGGCAGGTACTGCCGGACAGCAACGGTAGAAGCTGGCCACATATCGCGGGTTCCAGGACAGGAGCCTTGGTAGTGCACCGAAACATCCCTATTACAGAGTTTTAGAAGTCTGCCTTTAAGACAAATTTGACCAAAACATTTTAAGAAATCACATTCCTGGTACTGAATGTGTAAAACTGGTTGGCAACTTCAAGTATAAGTTTACACATACCTTAAAGGGGTTTTCTCACCATGCTGTTTCACAGAGCCACAGCCAGCTTCAGATTCCCAGGTCCTGACCAGGCTGTGGGTGGATAGTAATTGGCATATCAGCTCTGCTATTCCTAGTTGAGTCTGGTGGAGGAACATTGTTAATGTTTAGAGTTTATACAGTAAGAATAGAAGCTACAAAACTCAAAATTAAAGTTTTGGTCATAGCTTCTGAGCTGATGATAAAGAAAAAAAAACCCCATAAAGCAAGGAGTGACATCACCATTCTGACCACCGCACGCCAGGTTTTTGAGCAATGGAAGCAAGAGAACGGCAGGTAAAAGTCATAAAAATAGATGAAGCAGCTCACACCCCCAGTCTTGCCCTATATCAAACAGAGGTCCTCTTTCTGTTTTCACAAGGCAATATTCAAAACATGGACCAGCACTCTATACCCATAAAATTATAGCTTTAACATTGAAAAAATATAAAAAACCCATCCATAGTAGGAAGGAAAAAACAGACAGCGAAACATGAATCGTAACACTGAGTCTTTACTCCTGCTCTACTATTTCGACCTACAACCCTTTAGAAACCTCCAAAAAAAAATATTATCTTCCTTTTACTCGCTCACCTCCAAAAGCCATAACGTGTTTATTTTCCACCTACATAGAACACATGAGGGCTTTTAAGTTTGCGGGACAAGATGTACTATTTTAATGTGTTATTTATATTATCATCGAATATACTGGGAAACCGCAACAAAAAAATTTCTAATTGGGGGCAAAATGTGAAAGAAAAATTTACTTTGCGTCATGTTTGTAGCGGGAGTTTTGTTTTTGCGCAATTCAATCCTCGAAGAAATGATGTGTATTATCTGTATTCCACAGGTTGAAGCATCAAATCCGGCCAATCTCAAACCATGTAGGGGTTTGCCGTTATTGTTTTGGTGGCGTTAAAAAATTCCAAACATTTTCTATATTTGAAATTTGTGCCGCGGCGCCGGTTTTGGTGCACCAATAACTTTTTTGTTCACCTACGGACGTCTGTGAGGAGTGCATTATTGCAGGCTGAAGTGTACTTTTTATTGCTAGGCATTTTGGAAAGCATGCGACTTTCTTGACCAGGTTTTATTTCAATTTTTACTAGACATGAAATGACAAAAAAAAAAAACGCAATTTTGGCGTTGAAATTTTTTTTCTATCTATGGAGTTCAGCGACAGGATAACATGATGTTATATTTTTATTGATCAGACTTTTCGGATGCAGCAATAGCAAGTATGTTTAAACTTTTATTATTTGATTTTTTTTTTATATTGTAAAAAGGGCGAAAGGGGGGGTTATTGAACCTTTTAAAAATACTTTTTGTTTTTTTTACACGTTAAAGACTTTTTTTTTTTTAACTTTAAGTTTGAGTCCCCCTGAGGGCTCTTCCACCACTAGGGGGCACGGTCCGTTAAAACAGCCTACATGCATTGCAGTATACAATGCATTTAGGCTGTACAAGATGCGGATTACCCACTTTCCTGCCTGGGCCAGAAGTGGGGCAGACAAAACATGCAGCGAATGGAGCCAATCATAAGGCTTCCCGCTGCCATGACAGGATTCCGGATCCCCGCCGTTACGCAGCGGGGACTCCGATAAGAATGAAGACGGTGGTGTGGCAACTGTTTTTTCATTTATTTAGCGCCGTGTCCCTAAAGGGTTCATTCATTTAGCGTCACCCCCACGCTGTAGACCAGCCGGGTGTTAGCTGCAATTACAGCTACACTCGCTGCTTGGTAGTGGATCAGCGCTGCGATCCCTCTTCACAACTCTAACCCCACCAGGCACATATCCAACCCATATACCGTCCAGAGTGAGTTAAGGGGTTAACAAAGTTATGTTTTATATGGGCCATATAATGCTGTGGCAATCTGTTTAGAGATAGCAGTGTATCTAGGAAGCTTTGTACAAAAGCAGGATAAAATAAGGTGGCCGTTAACTCTACAGGAAGCAAAATTAGAACAGCACTTTATTTGTTAATATCTTTATTTACCTTTGTTTATGTATTAAAATTTAGAATTTGTTGGTGAGAATACCCCTTTTAAGTCTAGCAAAAAAAAAAAAAATGGAGACCGCATAAGTCCTTGCTATTTGGAGGAACCACAGTGATGTAATTGGTGTTGGCTAAGGACACATGGCTACATGGCAGCAAGTTATTTTGATTTGACTATAGACCCCTTACATAAGATGAAGGAGTGCAGAGATGCACATAGGAGCAGCTGCACAGCTGGGTACAGTGGTGATAATGGGAGCAGTGCCCGGGTTTGGGGTGGTCTGAATTATCCAAGCTGGATTCCCCGGACACCATTGAGGTGTCACCGTGTGTTACTGCTCTCTGGAAGGGTTGGTAGGCGGTGATGCAGCCCCAAATTGGTCCTAAGATGACAGGGGTCCTTGCAGTAAACCAGACCACTTTCTTTTACTGGAAGAACCCAAGTGCAACACAATACGGCAAACACTGAGTGCTGTTCCAGTCTCCTTCCTAAAGACAAAGGTCCTGGTGCTGAGGAAAGGCCTAAGGCGTCACTGACCGTCTCTTCCTCTTTCTTCTTTCCGACAGACGGTTGGGGTATGCTGGCTGAAGCACTGGGTGTCCAGTGGATGGCTTCCTGGGTCAAAGGGCTGAATAACCAAGATCTCTGGCGTGGTATCTTCAGATCCTCTTCTTGTCACAGTTCTAGCAGCAGTTTCTTCAGATAACCAGTTGTCCTCTATCTGCTAGCCATTTATACAGTTTGTCTAGATCGATCTATAATCTTCTAATGAATAAGTAAAATGAAGGCCGCACAGATACCATTCACGGTTTCACATACATTTGTATACAGCATCAATTTTAGCCTAGGGGAATGACTCAGCATCTTTTTTCCGATGGCGCAATGGTCATGTCTAGATTTTTAATCTAAAACTGACTGTCCATCCTCTAGCAAAGTGGACAAGTTACAATTTTCTCAGTGTCAATAGTACAAGTCTCAGAGTCTCTCAGTACTAAATGGCTATGTGTTAACCCTCCTCATAGTGCAAATAAGCAGAACATATTATAATAAACCATTTAAGCTGGGTTTAAGAATGTAAAACAATTGAGAAGTATATAACATTATAAACCATGACACCAAGATAGTAAGGTGTTAATGGTTTTGCATACTAGCAATAAGGGTGAATGTTCCACCAATCCAAAGAACCCCTTGATCTGGGGCACTACATTTTTATCTAATAGATACTAACCGTATATACTTCAAGTAGAAGCGACCCGCGAGCAGAAAGAGCGGAGGCACCTACATTTTGCCACGAAGAAAGAACGGGAAAGCTATTGACTCGAGTATTAGCCTAGGGTGGAAAATGCAGCGGCTACTGGTGAATTTTAAAAATAAAAAGAGATACCAATAAAATTACAATAAGGCTAGTTAATGTCCCCCATAGGGCAGATATAGGTTTGTTATAGGCAGTTTAATTAGTCCCCCATAGGCTGTAAAGGCGTTTTAATGTCCCCATGAGGCAATATAGGCAGGTATACAGGGCAGTTTAAAGTACCCCTCCTTAGGCAGATATAGGCTGGTATAGGAAGTTTAATGTCCCCATAGGGCAGTTTAATGTCGCCCCATAGCAGATTATAGGCTGGGTAAAGGCAGTTTAATGTCCACCATGAAGGCAGATATAGGTTGGTTTTGGCAGTTAATGTCCCCCATAGGCAGTAATAGGTAAGGTAGTTGCAGTTAATGACCCCCATAGGCGAGGTATAGAGCAGTTTAATGTTGCCCCATAGGCAGATATTGGCAGGTAGAGGCAGTTTAATGTCCCCCATATGCAGTTTAATAATGCCCCCATAGGCAGGCGTATAGGCCATGTATAGGCAGTTTACTTTTCCCCCATAGGCGGTTTATACGGGTCAGCTATATGTCCCCCGTCGGCCAGGCTATCATGAAGGTGAATTGCCCCATTGGCAGGTATAGCAGGAAAGGGTCCAAATAGGCAGGCTATAGGCCAGGTATAGGTCCCTAGGCAGCTATAGGCTAGGGTATCGGCGAGGTATAGTGTCCCCTAGGCAGGCTATAGGCAGGTATAAGCAGTTATAGGACCCCCTAGGCAGGCTATAGGCAGGTATAGGCAGGTATAGTCCCCCTGAGGCAGCTATAGGCAGGATATAGGCAGGTATGGTTTCCCCCTAGGCAGGCTATAGCAGAATGTCCCCCTAGGCAAGGCTATAGGCAGGTATATGCAGGGTATAGTCCCCCTAAACAGGCTATAGGCAGGGTAAAAGATGCAGGTATAGGCAGGTATACGGCAGGTAGAGGAAGCTCATAGCAGGCTGATAAGGCAGGTATAGTATCCCCTAGGCAGGCAATGGCAGCTATAGCGCTAGGTAATAGTTCCCCAAGGCAGGCTATAAGCCAGGTATAGGACCCACTAGGCAAGGCTATAGGCAGGTATAGTTCCCTGTGTTGTTTGTGTTACTAGGCAGACTGATGTCAGGTATAGTAGGTTTTAAAACAAAAAACAAGCACATACCTCGATCCCCGCCTGGCTGCCGTCTCCCGGGCGGCCTCCTCCGTCTTCTCCGCACAGGGCGGTGATGACAATCAGGCCACGCACCGCGACTTGAAGACACATGCTGCTGTGCCGGAAACTCTGGACAGCCGCGAGTCTGGCGGGCCGGCCCGGATTCCACTGTGACAGGGAGCGCTCGCTCTCTGCTCCGCAGTGTGATCTCTTCACTCTGCATACGCTCCGAAGGTAGGACCGCATGCAAGGGAAAGAGAATAGATGACAGGCGCCTGGGCCAGCCCGCTATGCCCGGACGCTGTCGGCCTGACTCGCATTCAGTTATATGCGGTCCTAGGAGGCCCGTATAACTGAAGCGACCCTGTCGGCGCACGGACCATCGGCAGGCCCGAGGCAACAGTGATTCGAGTATAAGCCGATGTCGGATTTTTCAGCACATTTTTTGTGCTGAAAACGGCTTATACTCTAGTGCATACGGTGAAATTATGTCATTGTTCTGCTTCGCTTCAGGGAAGAAAAAATCCTCACTTGATCGCAAAATAATTTATGGAAACCTTTTATGGAAAACCTGCCAGAATTGATGCGTTGCGTGAATCAATGTAAGTATCTAGGCTAATCCTAAAATAAAAAAACAAAAAAAAAAACCTATTCACCATTGCTCACTATTGATGTCCTATCTGTGGCAGCCATCACCTCCTGCTTACCACCCAGTATTCCCCCTAAGAATATTATCCCACATCCGCGCGCTCTCTCCCTTCCCTCACCCTTGTGTTCATCACACACTCCCTATCTCCCTTTCAATACCACAAACCACCTTGTCACATATGTGCTGCACCAAACGCCGCTCAGTGCTTCATCCAGCTGAACCATCTGCTGTATCTTTCTTTCTCCTGCTGCTTGCTGCAGAGTGCCATATCTCCCTAACCCCGGCCCACCCGCCATTACTACTGCTCATCCAACCTCCCCTTCCCCCATAGAAAACCCTGCTAAACCTAAATTGGCTAGTTTCGCTGTACATCCTTTTCCAGTCCTTTGAAAATGTGCTCGTGGAACGCACCGAGGTCCCGTCTGCAACAGAACTCACTGCTGTTCATGACCTTTCTCTCCAACTCCCTCAACCTGCTTGCCCTCACAGAACATGGCTCCAGCCATCTTACACCTGCCCCGGCCCGCCCGCCCCGTGCGCGCTTCCCTTGCCCTCTCTCACGCTATGGCGGCCTACACTTCAGCCCACACACCCCCAGACCTGCAGTAACAAGCCAGGTGAGGTGTTTGGCATACTCTTACTCTCCACGACCGTCGCACTTACCAGGTCATTCCCCCTGCCCCCTCACTCACTTTTTCCCCTCCTTTGAGGTCCACAGCCCTCAGACTCTTTCAGCCATTTTTCCCTCAACTCGCGGTTCTGGTACAGACCCCCGGCGCA